>JANTPZ010000444.1:0-31506 GCA_025593235.1 Vachellia pachyceras | reverse complement strand
TATAATTCAATGTTTTTAAAACCAATAGGAGACAAGAAGTCCATTTTTAGAAAAAAGTTATAAAATATAAACGTTCTAAAATCTTACCCCATAAAAAAATTAATGAGATCTTATTTATGGTAAGAATACCTCGTTTCCTAAAATCTACATTTTTTTAAAAAAAATCTCCTTCGAACTCTATAAATTTCTAAATGAATCAGAATCAAGTTGCATTATATAGGATGCGTTAATTATTTTCGGTTTGTTATCTGGTTGGGAGGCTACAGTAAAATTTGATTGAGAAAGCTGAGGAACTGGATATGATGTTAGACAGTTTCTACACAAGACATTTATACATCTATCATTCTCAAATCTAAGCGCTGGAATTTATTGTGATTTTGATTATGCCCTTAATTATTTTCTTAGACTTTTGTTTTATGTTAAAGAAAAATATCAACATTTTTCTTAATTCATTTTCCCCAAAGAAAAAATAAAAGAAATAAATTTTAAAGAAGTTTCAGTATGACAATAATAAAAATAATATAATAATAATTCAAATGTTGTTGCACTTTTTGGATAAGCAAGTATTACCTGTTTCAATTTTGGGATGACAGGATTTTGTGAGGAAATTAATATTGGATGTATGGAAAAAAATAATTAGTTATAAAATAAATAGATGGGAAATGAATATGAAGGTAAAAAAATATTATCTGGTTTTATTATAACATAAATAGATGAGAAGAATTTACAGAGTCCAAGAAAAATTTATGGATTTTGAGATGGTTTTTATTGATTTCGAGATAGTTTTTGTGGATTTCAAAATGGTTTTGTCTTGGCTTGCTGCACCGTTGGGAATAAGGAATTCCCAAACAAGCAATATGATTGTTATTCTTTTGTCCACAGAGAATTTCTATGAAAAATGTTACTCTTTTGTTCATAGAAATGATTCTTTTTTTTTTAACTCTGGTTTAATGTTTCTGAAATGTTAGGTTACCTAAGATTTTATTCATGACTTGTATCTAATTAATATTTACATTTTTTCCCAGAATTTATTTAATAGTATAACCACCTCAAATTTTGCTTGATCTGTTTGGTTAGTCAGTCAAAAAGGAAACGGATTGTAGAATGATTAGAATTTAGGTGCTGGGTTTAAAGATTTCATGGATTTTGATGCTTCAATGGCAAATCCTTAAGATCCCAGCGACAATATACATGTGAAGCAACTTTCTGGTTCCTTAAGTTAACAGGTTGGTGTTTGCATTCCTATCCTTGTTATAAATGTTGAAAGGGCTTACTGAACTCATTGTGTTATTTGACAGATATGTAAGAAGAAGAAGAAGAAGAAGAAGAAGAAGAAGAAGAAGAAGAAGAAGAAGAAGAAGAAGAAGAAGAAGAAGAAGAAGAAGAAGAAGAAGAAGAAATTTATTATGTATATGTGAAACAAATATATGTTCTGTCGTGGTACACTGAATAAGTTATGTCAATAGTCGACGTGTGTGTATTCGCACTCATGTTCTTGGTTTTTGGTGTCAAGTTACAGCTAATAAATGTTGCAAAAATTGCATTTTGTTTGTTGGATGAGTTCTGTAGAGACTATATTTGGTACATATATATCTTATGGAAATGATACCACGCATAATAGATAGGATTCGTAATGATGAAATTGAGGAAAAAAATGGTAGAGAATTGTTTAAGATGGTTCGAACATGTGCAGAGATAGTCATTGGAAGTACCAGTAAGGAGGGTGGATAAACAAAGTGAAGTCATGTGAGAAGTGATAGAGAAAAAGCGAAACGCATTTCAATGTGGTTATAGAGAGAAATCTTTTGATTAATAATTTATCTATAAAAATTGTTTATGATAAGGGCAATTGCGTGGTTTAATCTATATCATTGATCCCTTTGTTGATGAAGTTGTTGTAATGATACCACACAGATCAAGTGCTTTATTGCAACTTAGGATATGGTTTTGTTGTTCTTATTGAAATTGTTTGGTTGCGTTTGGGAAAGTACTTATGCCTCTGGATATCTCTGAGATTAAAAAAAATTGCATCAACGGCTATTTTGTTTTGTGTTATTGAGTTTCAATTTGATGGTGATTTCAATATTGAAGTGTTACCTTGAATTTTTTAATTATTATTATTCGATAATTACCTGGAGAGATTAGTATACATCGGGGATTTTAAGTTCACATTAAATTCCAATTCGGTCCCTTAAATTTAAAAAATACACTTTTAGTCATTTGATCTTACCGTCATTAATTTTACAATTACATACTGATAAAATATGATTAAATTTTAACACTTGGGAGGATAAAATTTTAAGATTTAACCATGTCTTGTGATCATTTAAATGCCGAATCACTTTTTTAATTTGATTAGTCATCATTTTCAATTAAGTGAAACTAAAGGTGTTAAGACAAGAGAATTAATAATATATTTTTTTAATTTAAGTGATCAAATTGAAATTTGATGGAAATTTAAAAATTCAAGAGTATACCTTAGCCTTAATTTTGTTAGTGTAGGATTTGACCAAGAGGGGGTGAATTGGTCACTTTTAAAAATTAAAAGGTAAATCACTGAAATTAAAATGAAATCACCAATAGTGCAGAAAAATAATGGATACGGTGATTTATCCTGATTCAGTCCTCTCTGACCTACGTCCAGTCCTCAGAGCTCCTCTGAGATTTGAAATGCACTAATAACAATCAATTAGGCTTCACAAACCTTTACAATCAAGGAGTCACACTCCCCCTTTCTCTTTGCAAGAAAACCGAGACCTTCACTCTATGTTTTTTGACAAACTCACAGCCTAATAATCTCAAGGCCCGACCTTGAGTTTCTCAACGAATACAAGAATAAATCACAAGTTTAAACTCTCACAAGAGTATATGTGCTAATCATTGAAACTCACAGAGTATTTTGAATTTTACACAAGACAGTAAGCGTATGAATAATATCGTTGTTGATCGTCATCTTCTTCCGTCTTCAATGCTTCTCTATTTATAGTTGAAGTATTTCAATGTGTCCGTTAGAGAAGGCCAAATGTCCGTTACTCAGATTGAATAGCCGTTGTCTCTAGTTGGTATGTGCATTAAATGCGGTAATAAATACGTTGTGACAATGGTGCCCGACGACCTGTCACAGTGGTGACAATGGTGAAGGTGGACCAAGACAGAGAGAGTGGGAGCCAGAGAGGGGAGGTAGAAGGAGAGAATCTGAATCCAAAAAAGAAAAAAGAAACGAACGAACAAATGAGCTGAGGAAGAGAGGAAATTGAAGGAAGAGATGGAAAGAGGAAGTTCTTGAGGAGAAAGATGGTTGTCCTCTGCGAAAAGGGCAGCAATAGTAAAAGAAAATTTAAAAAAAATTATAATTTTTAATATATTATTGCAAAATTTTGCTGCCAAAATTTGCAGTTCATTTTCTTGCCCTGCGTCACAAACATTGTTGAAGGCATTCATTTTCCTGCTTCTGCAAGGTACTCCCTCTCTCTCCCTCTCTCTCCCTCTCTCTCTCTGTGAATGACTTCTTCTTTTTTATTGCATTTGGTGTTTTTTTCTTCTTAAAAAAATGGAAGGAAAAAATTCTTGAGAAGGATTCTTGCTTACATGTTAGGTTATTCCTCCTCCTTTTGCTTACTAGCATTCATTTTGCAGTTTTTTCCCATTATGGTTAAAACGATCCATTGTTGCTGAGAATTACTGAAGGGAAGATGCTGAGTGCATTGGCCATTTTGAAGCCCTTTGTTATTACTATCACAAAAAAAATCCCTCATTGAAAATGCAGGGTTAACCTAGTTGGAGTTCCGTGATAGAATAACTTTTGATCCTTATGGAGCTTTGATCAATTGGAATCCAAATGATGGTGACCTTTGCAATTGGTTGGGCGTTCATTGCATTGATAGTAGAGTTCAGATTCTATGAGTTTGTAAGTATTGTTCAACATGTTTCTGTATTTTTGTTTCTAAGAGCTTTATGTGCTCTTCAACAAAACATGTGTTGAGATGAATGTTGGATAAAGCCAGTTGACTTCTAAGATGAATTTTGTGAAATATGAGTGATGGGATTCAAAGTACTATGCCTTTTTCATCAAGTTATATTTTTTAAAATTCAAATAGTAGACATGAGATGTTGTGTATATCAGGGTTAGCCTTCTTTGAATGTTGTGTATGTTGGATAACCACCTCAAATTTTGCTTGCTCTGTTTGGTTAGTCAGTCAAAAGGAAATGGATTGTAGACTGCTTAGAATTTAGGTGCTGGGTTTAAAGATTTCAAGGATTTTGATGCTTCAATGGCAAATCCTTAAGATCCCAGGGACAATATACATGTGAAGCAACTTTCTGGTTCCCTAAGGTAATAGGTTGGTGTTTGCATTCCTATCCTTGTTATAAATGTTGAAAGGGCTTACTGAACTGGTTGTGTTCTTGGATAGATATGTACAAAGAAGAAGAAGAAGATATTTATTATGTATATGTGAAACAAATATATGTTCTGTCGTGGTACACTGAATAAGTATGTCAATAGTCGATGTGTGTATATTCGCACTCATGTTCTTGGTTTTTAGTGTCAATTTACAGGTGATAAATGTTGCAAAAATTTCATTTTGTTTGTTGGATGAGTTCTGTAGAGACTATATTTGGTAGATATATATCTTATGGAAATGATACCACGCATAATGGATAGGAGTCATAATGATGAAATTTTTGGACAAGTTGGTGTAGTAGTCATTGAGGAAAACATGGTAGAGAATCATTTGAGATAGTTTGGACATGTGCATAGAGGACCATTAGAGGCACTAGTAAGGAGATGGTGGATCAAACAGAGTGAAATGATTTAAGAAGGGATAGAGAAAGGTACAAAGAGCATTTTCAATGAAATTATAGAGAGAAATCTTTTGATTAATAATCTATCCAAATAAATGATTTATGATATTGGGTAATAACATTGTTTGATCATGTAGTTGATATTTTTCTTTGGGAAATTTTCAAATAGTAATCTCACACTATTATTCGTGGATATTAATTTTAGGTTAAAGTATAAATCTGGGTTTTTAAATTCACATTAAATTTCAATTTAATCCCTTAAATTTAAAAAAAATACACTTTTAGTCATTTTATCTTACGTCATTAGTTTTATTTAATGAAAAATGCTGGTTCATCAAATGAAAATCATAATTTTACAATTACATATTGATAAAATATGCTTAAATTTTAACACTTAGGAGGATAAAATTTTAAGATTTAACCATGTCTTGTGATCATTTATGTATCGAATCACTTTTTAAATTTGGCTAGTCATCATTTTCAATTAAGTGAAACTAAAGCTATTAAAACAAGATAATTAAAAATGTATTTTTTTGAAATTAAAGGATCAAATTAAAATTTGATACAAATTTAAAAATGTAATGCTATACCTCCTGCACCGATCGTAACAACGTCCCATCGATGATGATATCTCTCATAAAGAATGTATGTGATTGGGCAGTGCACTATATTGCTCAAAAAATATATTGCCTTGATTTCTTTGTGGTAAATTCAATCGTGTTGGTCCTTGAACAATGAAGGTGATCCCAACAATATGTCCTCCTCCTCCTCCTCCTCCTTCTTGATGCCCTTTGTTAGTACTATCACAATCGCATTAAAAATGCAGGGTTAGCCTTGTTGGAGTTCCCAGTTAGAATAACTTTTGATCCTTATAGAGCTTTGATGAATTGGAATCCAAATGATGGTGACCCTTGCCATTGGTTGTGCATTCATTGCATGGATAGTAAAGTTCAGATTCTGTGAGTTTCTCTTCAGTTTTCCTCAGACACAATCCACCAAAGCACAATTTCTACCTTTATGAAAGACAAATATATAGTTTTAAATTGTTCTTTATCTTTTATGAAAATTATTTTTCTTACTTTTCCTGTACAATACAATTCACCTTTTAAGATTTATATAGCACTTATTAAATGCTTACGGGATATTCTTCTTCTGCTGATTTTTTTTTTTTTTTGCAGTGACTCAAACTCCTTATCTTTAGAAGGGACATTGGCCCCAGAGCTTGGGAAATTTAGACACTTAAAGAGTCTATAAGTATTGTTCAACATGTTTCTATATTTTTGTTTCTAAGAGCTTTATGTGCTCTTTAACAAAACACGTGTTGAGACGAATGTTGGATAAAGCCAGTTGAGTTCTAAGATGAAATTTTGTGAAATATGAGTAATGGGATTCAAAGTACTATGCCTTTTTCATCAAGTTATGTTTTTAAAATTCAAATAACAAACATGAGATATTGTGTATATCTTGTGTTTCCTCCGTGAAATTAGTTTGTGTCCTTCAAATGATGCCTTTTCTCTTTCAGCAAGTACCGTCATTTCCATCACATACAATAAATCTGAAGTAGTTTCTTTCTTTTTTGCCCCAAGATTACTTGATTTGTGAAGCTATAGATGTATTTGTGCTTACAATAGAACAATAGAGCATGTTAACATTTTCCTAGTTTTTGGTTCAATTTTTACACAAATCGCCTTGCATATGAATGCAAACATCAAATCTATTACTTCCAAAATGTACTTAGTTTCCAATCAGCTTATTACTGTTACAATACTTTGTAATATGAAGACTTACGGTGTGTTTAAATGGAGAGAGAATTAGGGGAGAAAATGGATATTCCCCTATTTGGATTACAAGAGAAAATAGAGGGAAGGAAAAGTGAGAGGTAGACAATGGTGTGGGGCTCAAGTATTGTATTTGAACCCCCAAATTTTCTGGGTGATTTCTGGGAGAAAGTGGCTTTCCAAACATGCCCCTTGCCCTACCTTCACTAACTCACTCACCACCCGATCCCCTCCTTTTTTGCGTATCTTCAGATCCTCTTCATTATCTTTAGAATAGGAGACTAAAAAAATGTTGCTATAGTTGGAATATTTTATATGCATATATATATATTGTGGCATGATGCAGATAATGTTATATTATTTTTATCCTTTTTGAACATTAATAAAACTATGATATAAATAGTAATTAGTATAATTATGAATTATTAGTGAAATAGAAAGGGCTTGAATTTCTTAAATAAATGATCCTCAGATATATAGAAAATGAATTAAGTATGGGATTAGATACTAGTGGATTTAGATCAAAGTGCATGTACTGCAAACAATAAGCGTGGATTTAAAACATAATGCATGTACTGTAAACAATAAACGCTCCAATGAAGATGTTTATCTTCCTTAACTGGAAAAAAGGTGCGTGAAATTATGATTTGAAGTTACAAGAATATATATATATATATATATATTGACCCAAATGTATTCTATGCAAAATAACAACTAAAGAGATTACCATGAAGATACTCAAACAAGGAACCATTAGGAGCATACTTCCTTGTGAATGGTTCTTCTTCCTCATAAGCCAACAAGATTGATAAACTTCTTATGGTTTACAGGAGACAATATACTGATCTGAAGATTTTCGTGAAAAATATAATTAGTAAAAGGAGTTTGAGAATTGATACTTATACATTCAATTGAATCTGAATATTCAAATGAATTCTTTTTCAGCATTCTTGTTGGCTTTGGAAGTAACCAACTTTTTCTTGTAGAGCATCTCTGCATTCTTTAGAATAAGTGTCCGCAGTAGAAACAACAATCTCAACTTAAATTATCAATAATATTGCTGAAATCCTCACAAGCTGTCTCCAGCTCTGGTCGATTTAGATTGGGAACACCTACATTTAACATCAATTACAAATGCCTTTTGCAGTTGCCCACTTATTCTTGTCTTTCAAGGTTTTGTTGTTTTAGTTGATCGTGCTTGCCAAAAACAATATATAGCCACACAACTGTTTTGGCTGTCTAGTTTTCTTTCATTGTTTGATTTATGGGCAACCCATCCTGATTTTTTAAATATTTATAATGTTAATATTGATATATAACTATTTGATATATTAATACCTCTTTGGTGAACAAGTTATTTGGGGCTATGAATATGTTACCCTCACTGATGATGATAAGATGCTTGCTATTGCCAAGGGCGTACATTTCCCAGTGACTGTAGTCATTGTTAACCTCATGAATGAAACCCCACCTACACCTTGGCATCCTCTGGATTAATCCCTGGCCAAAGTGATTGAACGCCGTTGTGATTTGCATAATCTGATCTCTACACAGCTATCACTGGCACCAAACAACATCACCTGCATCGTAGTACGGCGCCAGAAAAGGAAAAATGTTCAGGAAACTGTGTTTCATTTATCAAAACCTAGTTTATAAGGAAAAGACATGCCAATTTGATTTACCTCATTGTGCTTTTTGAAATGGCTATTGGAGATGGTGATGGCGGTGGATCCCATGATGGCGTCTATGAGTGCATCCCTGTAATTGCTCTTGAAAACATGATAAATCCAAACTTTGCTGGAGCCAAAGATTGAAATGCCATTACCATCGCTTCTTGTCCTCAAACCATAATGGTTTTCACTATCTCTAATCATTCCACCACTTGTAGACACTACGTTGAAGATCTTAATGTTGTGGATGATCACATTCTTGATAAACTGGATGGTAATGCCGGACCCTCCCTTGATTATAACATTGGCTCCTCTGCCATCAAGGGTCTTATCCCCAGTCATAATTAGCTCCTCCTGCAGCCTAATCACCAAGCTACCTCTAAAGATAATCCACAAGGGATCGTTCCTTGTAACAGCGTGCCTAAGGGTACCTACTTTGGGGTTAATCATATAATCATATGAGGGATCTGTCACCACATAGTATGGACCACCCTTTCCACTAGTTGTGCCTTTCCCAAATCTTAGTGCTCAATCAGCCAACCTTTGGCAATTTTCCTCCTAGTTCGAATCGCATCTCCAGCACCTGTCGATCGGGTTGGTGGCCATGTATGGACCAACATAATGGCCATTCAATGCACATTCCAAGCGTTTAATGTTAGAAAAATAGAGTTCACAATCACACATACATTGAACATATGAACTCACCTGTAACACATAAGGCTCTAATCATCTTTCATCCGTGATTATATGAAAGCAGCAGTATGTAGATCCTACAACAAATGTCTACAATTTTGGAATGTTGTTGCTTGAACTAATTTCTAGAATACTCCCTTACACCCAAGAACAAGGTCATCTCAACAAATTAGTAAGTTTCAAAGATCACTCAATCCTCCCTATATTTCTTATACCTTCTTTAGACTCTTTGTATCAGTATTTAAATTAAACTTTCATGAACTTCTTAGGTGGTTGATCACATAAAAAACAACATAAGCATTAATTGTATGATTGACCCCATTCTGCACTCATGCGAAAAGGATGAATTTGATGTGAAGGTGAAGGATATAGTTTCCAAATTGAGAGTAGTTATGAATGTATCGCCTGAACAAGCACTTCTAATGCTTTCCCCTCTGGTGGGCTGAACTAGAAATACTGTCCCTTGAGGCCCATTAAGTGTGTGTACTATATAACTCTAAAACACATTATCAAATTATTTTCCTTTACAATGTTATACCAATTTATGGGATTTACAAAATTCTTCTGTTCTTTAATCATATATTGCTTTTTTATTGTCTCATGATTAACAATGGAGTTATATATCCAATGACTTTTTTTGGCTGTCGGGTTTTCTTTGGTTGTTTGAGGTATGGGCATGCCATCCCAATTTTTAAATATTATCCCACCAATACTAATATTTATAATGTTAATATTGATATTTGATATATTAATACAAATAGGATACAAAGTACTTCATTTCACTGACTTACATCTCAGAACATACTGTTCGCATTCCATTTCACAACACGCAAATCATCTTTTTTAACTACCAGCTATGATCATCATCAGAGTGCATTGTAGAAAAATTAACACATTTATTATAAATAATTGACTTAAATAATCTTTTTAATCTTTATCTAACTCATTTAAAAATCAGAGCCAGTACTTATTTTCATTTTTTTTCTTTTCCTATCTACCTTTTTGTACCCGAATTTGCCTATCTACCTGGCGTCATTAGTTTTACACTGAAAAATGTTCTTTAACTTTTTCTTAGTTAACCTACCAATATCTTTGGGAGCTTACTTCTCAAAATTTAATGAGAAATAAGCTTTTCAAAAAAAAAAAATCTTATGTCTATTTTATTTATGAATTTTTTTAGAAGCTGCATTTTTAACCTGTTTAAACCAATTTTTCAAGCAGTGGTGGCCTTTGATATGTCGGACTTCGAATTATTAGTAAGAAAATAAATCCTTCCAACGAACAAGTTGAACAATTGGAAGTGTTTTTTTTTTTTTTGTGTCCTACATGAAGTTGTTCCATTTTTAACCTGATTGAACCAACTTATTTGAAAATTTTACTCCCATCCCAACGTCAAACAGTTAGGATTTATGACATAAAATAAGATATTCATCTTGCCAAAGAAAAAAAATAAAGTGCTGTTTATGGAATTAAAAAGTGGTGGAACAAAATAAAATGTTTCTAAATCAAAATTATTGGGTATTTTAAGATATGAAAATTGTTTAAACAAATTATTTGGTATAGTGAAAATGTAATTTATATTTTAATCAGTTTAGATTTGTTATTTTGTCATTATATTGTTTTATAATTAATCCTCACTATAAATGGGTTATAAATAATTTTATAGTGGATATTTTTATCTATAAAATTGATTTTAAATAATTTATTAAGAGTATGAAAATCATAATCGAAATTTTAAACAGTTTAGATTTAAAAAAAATTGGGGATTTAGAATTTATCAATTTTTTAATTGTAAAGCCCTAAGCTTTAAATTAGGAATGATAATGTTAACTTGAGGTTTATATGAATTAAAGAAGCTAAGAAAATATTTAAATTAATTATAAAATGTATCTTTGGGGTTAGGGTATGAGTTAAAATGTTTGGTAATTATTTATTTAATTTTTGGATTAAATTCGTATTTACATTACTATGTAGATTAATTAGTGATTGGGCTGTATTTGGTTACTTTATTCTCAAGGCTAGTGGGATTTAGCTTGGAATTGAGGTAACCGGGATTAATTTCTTTTATATGATTGTTGTGGACTGTAAGGTGTTTTCTAACCCCTTCTTTCTTCATAGAAAATTAAATTGTGATTTAGAAAATTTTACATATTTTTATATATGACATTTATCAGTGAAGAAGCGTATTTTTGAACTGTATGAGTGTTTTGTTATACATGAGATACTGTGACATTTGTAATGAATTATATGATTATGGCATTGGGACTGTATGAATGATAGTTGTGCATATATATCATTATGTGTTATATTGTGGGTTATTTTCAGAACGAACGAAGAGTGGTAAATTATTGTGCCCCTCAACTTTTGCTGATCCTTAGCCTGGATTTAAGCTAAGTTGGTGTGGGTGGACACCTTCTTACCTTGGCCTGTTGCAAGTGGTATGGGAAGGGACATTGTTCTTGAAGTGACTAGCTAGCCATTGGCCAGGTATACTAGCACTGATAGATTGTATCATGTCCAGAAGTTATAAGGCGGAGCAGATGGATTGAGGGTTAATTTCTTTTGATAGATATTATGTTATTGAATTATTATTATACTGACAAACCTGCTTCTTTGACTTGCATTCATATCATGTATATGTTAGAAATTGATTTCGTTTGTTGAGACGTGATGTCTCATCCCGTGATTATAATATTTTTTCAGGCGATACCTCAAATGCTAATAGAGGTCGAGGGAAGCAGCCAAAGGCATAGTCACTAAACCTTGTAGGTTCTTTTTGATATTGGTATTGTATTGAATTTTATATTGCTATATAGGGTCCATTATTATGATGCATTGCGTTTTGTGATGGCCAGCAAGAACATGTGGGCACTGTAGTAATGGTTCTTTATTTTGTGCCAAGCAATTTGGATTTTATGAGATAATTTGTAGACGGATCGGAGTGGCAAGGATCCGGGGTGCTTTATTAAAAGAAATCGTTTCCGCGTAACTCGGTCATTATTTAATTATTTTGGTTAAATTGTTATAGTACGGATTTTTGGTCTTTTTCATGTTTAATCCTTTTATCTTAGCACTGTTCATTGCATTTAGCAGAAAATGATGATTTAACAAACTTCATCATTGATTCCATCAGAGGTGGAGCCAGGATCTTAGAGCAGTGGGGGCAAGTTTCTTATTTTCAAACAAATGACACAAACATGCTAGTATAGATAATTTGAGTGGATTCATAAATTAAAAATTAGTGGGTGCATAATAAAAATCTAATAGATATTTACATACATACTTAAAATTGAGCAGGGGCATTTGCCCACCCTCACTCAAACGTGGCTCTACCACTGGATTCCATAGTTAAATGACAATAAAACATTATTAGAGTTTAACATATAAAAATTATTATATGAAATAATGAAAATGTAAATATATTTTACCAACATTTAATTGTAGAATCACAGTTTTAATTTACTGAGCAAGTCTATTATGTTAAAAGAAGTTAATGATGTTTAGATAAAAAAGACTAAAAGTATACTTTTTAAATTTAAGGGATTAAAAGGGAACTGATATAAATTCAAAACACCAATTAAAATCACAGTTTTAATTTGCTGACCATGCATTTATGACATGTTCTTAGATTTCGGACCATCCTCCACCAATGGCGTAAATTTAACCACAAATACACAAAACTCAACATGGAAATCTCATTGATCATTTTTTATTTCTTACCTTCATTGGTCGGTTCAATAATTTAATACAAGTACATGTTTTGATTTCATTATTAATATGAAGGCCTAATTAATGGGTAATTTATAAATATTTTCTTGAATATTCTTGAAATTGTTAGACGTACTTTAATTTTATTGAATTTTTTAAAGACTCAAGTCACTCAAATATATATTTTAGGTGTTATTATACACAAGATTCAATTTCAATCTCTTGAATCATAATAAGTCGACCTATTTAACTTATTTTAATGATTCAATTTTAAATCCCCTAGCTATTAAAATGCAAAACATGTTTAAACCAATTTTTAGGGTAGCTTTTAATGTAGTTGTGAAGAATTTTATTTTCAAAGTCATATATAACAATCTCTTGCAAGAAAAAAAATTAATGCTGAAATGCCTTTTTTTCTCTTAAAAAATCGGTGAAAAATTATTGTTTAGAAATTGTAATACCACAAAATATCTTATATATTTTTATACATATAAAGTATTGGTACATGATTCTAAATAAATCTTTTTTACCAATAAAATTTTATATTTTATTTATTTGTTTAATCTTGGTCTATTTTCAAGTGGTCCAAAGATCATCACATTCATATATCTCACGAATGCCTCCCCACCTGCAAATCACTATTCATATATCTCACGAATGTGACCCATGAGTGATCAATATTAATTAATTAGAAAGCGAGAGGTTCGTTGTATACTTGTACATCAATGCATGACCATCAAGCAATTTCCAAATGAATGGTTCTAAGAGATGCTCCTAGCCCACGTGGCACCACCATGGTATTCCAAATGTCAATATTCTGTTGGTCAGCACTGGGGTGGGTTCGTTGGGGCCAGACACCTATTGCTTTTATATGCCAATATTGTACACCGGATCACCTCACTTAGTATCGATACCGTTATAAAAAATTATTTCAGTTAATAAGAAATTAAGTCATAGTTTATAAAGTTGTGTGTTCAAATCTTATTGGTGGGTGATATGTATATACCTTTGTAAGCACACTCTGAATCTATATGTACATTTTGACTATAGTAAAACCCGAAACACAACTCAAATAAACTATTTTTTGAAACAACACAGATATTATCAATAATGTCTTCTAATGAGGGAAAGGGTTTTTATTATTACATTATGATCAAATTTACGTTAATTACCAACACATGGTGTAGCAATATATAAACATAACTAATTTTTGTGTTAATTCTTGTGTGTTGAGAAGGACAGCCACAAACCTTAAACTATGTTAGTTTGTTACTCATATATTTTGTAATAAGATCCAAATTAAACCGCCAGATATCGTAAAAATGACGTTTTATTACATATCTAACTGAAACTGAAACTTTGGTCAGGTTGGATTTATTAATTTTCTTTTACATTCTCAAATTAAAAATAATCATAATTGAAGCATTAACGGATATTAAATGTGGGTAATTTTTTTACGCGAACTCAAATATATTAAGAGATTGAAATTTTCCGTTAAATACAACCCCCATTTTAAGATCGGACTTAGTCAAATCAGTAGAAATTTGGCTTATGCTTAATGAAAATAAGTAAAGAAAAAAAAAACTATTTTACAATACCCTGGCCCTAATCATTCTTGCATTTGGAGTATGCTTTAGATCGTTTACTTTGATTTCATTATTGGGAAAGAAATATAATTCTTTTCTTTAAGTTGAGATCCATTTCGCTAAAATCTATCTACATGAAATTATAAAAAGTAACAAAGTTTTGAGAAATAATCAGTTTAATTAAAAATTAATAGAGCACAAAGAAAATTTGTAGTGTCTGTGTGTATCATTTTGTAAATATGTTCTCATTTTTTAAATTAATTTTTTATAATTCGATGTTTTAAAAGCAACAGGAGACAAGAAGTCCATTTTTAGAAAAAAGTTATAAAATATAAACGATCTAAAATCTTACCCCATAAACGCTCCAAATAAGATGTTTATCTTCCTTAACTAAAAAAAAGGTGTGTGAAATTATGATTTCAAGTTACAAGAATATATATTGACCCAGACATATTCTATGCAAAATAACAACTAAAGAGATTACCATGAAGATGCTCGAACAAGGAACCATTAGAAGCTAAGCATACTTCCTTGCGAATGGTTTTTCTTCCTCATAAGCCAACAAGACTGATAAACTTCTTATGGTTTACACAAGACAATGTACTGATCAGAAGATTTTCAGGAAAAATATAATTAGTAAAAGGAACTCGAGAATTGATAGTTATACATTCAATATAATCCGAATATTCAAATGAATTATGTTTCGGCATTCTTGTTGGCTTTGGAAGTAACCAACCTTTTTCCTGTAGAGCATCTCCGTATTCTTTGTAATAAGTCGCTGCAATAGAAACAACAGCAATCTCAACTTAAAATTATCAATAGTATTGCTGAAATCCTCACAGGCTGCCTCTAGCTCTAGTCGAATTAGCTTGGGAACACCTACATTTAACATCAACTACAAATGCCTTTTACAGTTGTCCACTTATTCTTGTCTTTCAGGGTTTTGTTGTTTTAGCTGATCGTGCTCTTCAAAAACAATATATAGCTACAGGACTCTTTTGGCTATCTGATATTACTTTTTATTGTCTCATGATTAACAATGGAGTTATATATCCAAGGACTGTTTAGGCTGTTTTGTTTTCTTTGGTTGTTTGATTTATGGGCAACCTATCCTGATTTTTAAATAGTTAAATTAATACCTCTTTGGCGAACAGGTTATTTGGGGCTATGAATCTGTTACCCTCACTTATAATGGTAGGATGATTGCTACCACAAAGGGCGTACATTTCCCAGTGAATGTAGTCATTGTTAGCCACATGAACGAAACCCCACTTGCACCTTGGCATCCTCTAGATTAATCCCTGGCCAAAGTGATTGAACGCCACTGCGATTTGCATAACCTGATCCCCTGCATAGTTGTCACTGGAGCCGAACAACATCACCTACATCGTAGTACAACCCTGAAAAAGGAAAAAACGTTCAGGAAACGGTGTTTCATTTCTCAAAACCCAGTTTATAAGAAAAAGACACACCAAATTTGATTTACCTCATTGTGCTTTGTGAAATGGCTGTTGGACATTATGATGGTGGTAGATCCCATGACGGCGTTTATGAGTCCATCCCCGCAATTGCTCATGGAAACATGATCAATCTAGACTTTGCCAGAGCCAAAGATTGAAATGCCATCACCATCGCTTCTTGTCCTCAAACTGTAATGGTCTTCACTATCTCTAATCATTCCACCACTTTTAGAAACTATGCTGAAGATCTTAATGTTGCGGATGATCACATTCTTGACAAACTAGATGGTAATGCCGGCCCATCTCGTGATTATAAAATTGGCTCCTCTGCCATCAAGGGTCTTAACCCCAGTCACAATTAGGTCCTGCTGCAGCCTAATCACCCGGCTGCCTCTAAAGATAATCCACAACGGATCGTTCCTTGTAATAGCTTGCATAAGGGTACCTACTTTGGGGTTAATCATATCATCATATGAGGGATCCATCACCATATAGTATGGACCACCCTTTCCACCAGTTATGCCTTTGCCAAATCCTAGTGCACAATCAGCCAACTTTTAGCGTTTTTTCTCCCAATTCGAATCGCATCTTCAGCACCTGTCGATCGGGTTGGTGGCCATGCATGGACCAACATAAGAGCCATTCGCTACGCGTGACAAGCGTTTAAAGTTAGGAAAATAGAGTTCACAATCACACATAAATTGAACATATGAACTCAACTATAACACATATGGTTGTAATCATCTTTCATCTCTGATTATATGAAAGCAACAGTATGCAGATCCTGCAACAAATGTCTGCAATTTTGGAATGTTGTTGCTCGAACTAATTTCTGGAAAACTCCCTTACTCCAAAAACAAGGTCATCTCAACGAATTAGTAAGTTTCAAAGATCACTAAATCCTCCCTGCATTTCTTATATGTTCTTTACACTCTTTGTATCAGTATTTAAATTAAACTTTCATGAACTTCTTAGGCGGTTGGTTGATCACATAAAAAACAACATAAGCATCAATTGTATGATTGACCCCATTTTGCACTCATGCGAAAAGGATGAACTTGATGTGAAGGTTAAGACCTACAATGAATGATATAGTTTCCAAATTGAGAGGAGTTATTAATGTATTGCCTGAGGTATGGGCATGCCATGCCAATTTTTAAATATTATCCCACCAATACTAATATTTATAATGTTAATAAATATTAATATAAATAGGATACAAAGTACTTCATTTCACTGACATACATTTCAGAACATACTGTTCGCTTTTCATTTCACAACACGCAAATCATCTTTTTTAACTACCAGCTATGATCATCATCAGAGTGCATTGCAGAAAAATTAACACATTTATTATAAATAATTGACTTAAATAATCTTTTTAATCTTCATCTAACTCATTTAAAAGTCAGAGCCAGTAATTATTTTCATTATTTTCTTTTTCTATCTACCTTTTTTACCCGAATTCCCCTATCTACCTGACGTCATTAGTTTTAGACTGAAAAATGTTCTTTAACTTTTTCTTAGTTAACCTACCAATATCTTTAGGAGCTTACTTCTCAAAATTTACTGAGAAATTAACTTTTCAAAATAAAAATCTTATGTCTATTTTATTTATGAATTTTTTTAGAAGTTACATTTTTAACCTTTTTAAACCAATTTTTCAAGCAGTGGTGACCTTTGATATGTCGGACTTCGAATTATTAGTAAGAAAATCAATCCTTCCAACGAAGAAGTTGAACAATCGGAAGTGTTTTTTTTTTGTCCTACATGAAGTTGTTCTAGTTTTAACCTGGTTGAACCAACTTATTTGAAAATTTTACTCCCGTCCCAACGTCAAACACTTAGGATTTATGACGTAAAATAAGATATTCATCTTGCCAAAGAAAAAAAAAATAAAGTGCTGTTTATGGTATAAAAAGTGGTGGTAACAAAATAAAATGTCATAAATATTTTTTTTACTTTTATGATGTTTCTCTCTTAACACTAAAACAAGTTAAATAAAATAAATTAAAAAAGCCTGCAAGTTTAAATTCAGCCTTTTTCATCTTGGAATTATTATAACTTACAATAGTAGTAATTTTCCCATAACAGCGAGGATTGCCTCCTATCCTTAATTTACACTTAGTAATTTGCCAATACTTGCAATCATGTTGAGATGGAGAGCAAGAGATCTATGTATTTAACTATTTGGCTAAAGTATACATTTGATCATTTAAGTGTATGTCAAGTTTCAGTTTCGTCCCTTATGTTTAAAAAATATACGTTTAGTCCTTTTATCTTAACACCGTTCATTGCATTTAACAGAAAATGATAATTCAACAAACTTCATCATTGATTCCATCAGTGGCGGAGCCAGGATCTTGGAGCAGTGGGGGCAAGTTTCTTATTTTCAAACAAATGACACTAAACTTGCTAGTATAGATAATTTAAGTGGGTTCAAATATTAAAAATTAGTTTGTGCATAATAAAAATCTAATAGATATTTAAATGTAGACTTAAAATTGAGTGGGGGCATTTGCACACCCTCACTCAAACGTGGTTCTACCACTGGATTCCATAGTTAAATGACAATAAAACGTTATTGGAGTTTAAAATATAAAAATTATTATATGAAATATTGAAAATGTAGACATATTTTACCAATATTTAATTGTAGAATCACAGTTTTAATTTGCTAAGCAAGTGTATTATGTTAAAAGAAGTTAATGATGTTTAGGTAAAAAAGACTAAAAGTATACTTTTAAATTTAAGGGACTAAAATGGAACTGATACAAATTCAAAGAACCAAATTAAAATCACAGTTTTAATTTGCTGACCATGCATTTATGACATGTTCTTAGATTTCTGACCATCCTCCACCAATGGCGTAAATTTAGCCTCAAATACGCAAAACTCAACATGGAAATCTCATTGATCATTTTTTATTTCTTACCTTTATTGGTCGGTTCAATAATTTAATACAAGTCCATGTTTTGATTTCATTATTAATATTATTACTCTAAATCTATATGTACATTTTGACTATAGTAAAACCCGAAACCCAACTCAAATAAACTATTTTTTGAAACAACACAGATATTATCAATAATGTCTTATAATGAGGAAAAGGATTTTCATTATTACATTATGATCAAATTTACGTTAATTACCAACACATGGTGTAGCAATATATAAACCTCACTAATTTTTTTAACTCTCGGATTTGATTCCCAAATGAGACACTTGTGTGTTGAGGAGGACAACCACAAACCTTAAACTATGTTAGTTTGTTACTCATATATTTTGTAATAAGATCCAAATTAAACAGCCAGATATTGGATAATAGTGTAAAAAATTGCGTTTTATTACATATCAAACTAAAATTGAAACTTTGGTCAGGTTGGGTTTATTCATTTTTCTTTTACATTCTCAAATTAAAAATAATCATATTTGAAGCATTAACGGATATTAAACGTGGGTAATTTTTTTACGTGCACTCAAAGATTGTGAGAGATTGAAAATTTCCGTTAAATACAACCCCCCATTTTAAGATCTGACTTATTCAAATCAGTAGAAATTTGGCTCATGCTTAATGATGAAAATAAGTAAAGGAAAAAGACTATTTTACAATACCCTGGCCCTAATCATTCTAGCATTCGGAGTATGCTTTAGATCGTTTACTTTGATTTCATTATTGGGAAAGAAATATAGTCCTTTTCTTTTAAGTTGAGATCCATTTCGCTAAAATCTATCTACATGAAATTATAAAAAGTAACAATGCTTTGAGAAATAATCAGTTTAATAAAAAATTAATAGAGCACAAAGAAAAATTGTAGTGTCTGTGTGTATCATTTTGTTAATATGTTCTCATTTTTTAAATTAATTTTTTATAATTCAATTTTTTTAAAACCAATAGGAGACAAGAAGTCCATTTTTAGAAAAAAGTTATAAAATATAAACGTTCTAAAATCTTACCCCATATAAACGTTCTAATTTTTTTTAAAAAAAATCTCCTTTGAACTCTATAAATTTCTAAATGAATCAGAATCAAGTTGCATTATATAGGATGCGACTACAGTTAAATTTGATTGACAAAGCTGAGGAACTGGATATGATGTTAGACAGTTTCTGGACCAGACATTTATACATCTGTCATTCTCAAATTTAAGAGGTGGAAATTAATATGATTTTGATTCTGCCCTTGATTATTTTCTTAGACTTTTGTTTTATGTTAAAGAAAAATATCAACATTTTTCTTCATTCATTTTCTCCAAAGAAAAAACAAAAGAAGTAATTTTTAAAGAAGTTTCATTATGACAATAATAAAAATAATATAATAATAATTCAAATGTTGTTGCACTTTTTGGAAAAGCAAGTATTACCTGTTTCAATTTTGGGATGACGGGATTTTGTGAGGAACTTAATATTGGATGTATGGAAAAAAATAATTAGTTATAAAATAAATAGATGGGAAATGATTATGAAGGTAAAAAAAATAATAGTTGGTTTCATTAAAACATAAATAGATCAACAAAATTTATAGAATTCAAAAAGAATTTACGAATTTCAAGATGATTTTTATGGACTTCAAGATAATTTTGTCTTGCTTGTATGCACGGTAGAGAATAAGGAATTCCCAAACAAGCACTAAGATTGTTATTCTTTTTGTCCACAGAGAATTTCAATCAACCACAAAGTCTCTGTTTGATAGAAAAATTAGCAAAAGGGGAAAAAATTAGAAAAAGAGTGTGAGAAAGAGGCCGAACTCGGGGGGTGTAATGAGAATGCAAGATTGATTGAGAATTTCACACTGCTTCTTCTTGTTGGGTTGGAGTGTGGCAGGTAAGGGTGGACCGAGAGAGAGAGAGAGAGAGAGAGAGAGAGAGAGAGAGCGGGTGCCAGAGAGGGAGAGGTAAAAGAAAAGAATCTGAATCCAAAAAAGAAACGAACGAATGAACGAACGAGTTGAGGAAGAGAGGGAATTGTGGGAAGAGATGGAAAGAGGAAGTTCTGGCGGAGGAAGATGGTTGACCAGAGGGAGAATCGTCCTCTGAGAAAAGGGCAGCAATAATAAAAGAAAATTTAAAAAAATATAATTTATAATATATTACTGCAAAATTTTGCTGCCTTTTTCTGGAAAATATCTTAATCTCCTCTATCAACACCCACCGATCCCCCACCCAAAATTTGCAGTTCGTTTTCTTGCCCTGGGTCACAAACATTATTGAAGGCATTCATTTTCCTGCTTCTGCAAGCTACTCTCCCCCTCTTTCTCTCTCTGAATGGCTTCTTTTTTTTATTGCATTTGTTTTTTTTCTTTAAAAAAAATGAAGGAAAAAATGCCTGAGAAGGAAGCTTGCTTGCATGTTAGGTTATTCCTCCTCCTTTTATTTTGCAATTTTCTTTTCCCTTTATGGTTCAATCCATCCATTGTTGCTGAGAATTATTTAAGGGAAGATGATAAGCGTGTTGGCCATGTTGAACAATAAGAGGTTGTAGGCAAGAGATAGAATTACAAAAAATGAGGGACCCTCGTTCGATCTTCAGACCCCTGTGCTTTCACTCCCTTGCTTTTCATCTACATTTGTGGAGGTACTGAAAGTTTTTCTGCCTATTGCAGAGAGTTCAGTTGATTGAAGATTATGTGTTTCTTTTTCTCCACATAAGACCTGACAGCGCAATTTTTGTATGTTATTGCATTCCCTCTGTAAAGGGATATAGATACAGCATCAATTAGTTTTGTATTGGCTTCGCAAAGCAATGGGGATTAGATGGAACCAATTTGGATTATGGCTCAACATATATATTGCCTTGATTTCTTTGTGGGAAATTCAATCGTGTCGGCCGTTGAACAATGAAGGCGATCCCAACAATGTGCATGTTTGGAAAATCTTTCCCCAACGGTACACGCAAGTCAAGACAAAATGCATCATGAAATCTGTAAAAAGCATCTTAAAAACGCAAGTCAAGAATATATATTGACCTAGATATATTCTATGCAAAATAACAACTAAAGAGATTACCATGAAGATGCTCAAACAAGGAACCATTAGAAGCATACTTCCTTGTGAATGGTTCTTATTCCTCATAAGCCAACAAGACTGATAAACTTCTTATGGTTTACACAAGACAATGTAATGATCAGAAGATTTTCGGGAAAAATATAATTAGCAAAAGAAACTCGAGAATTGATGGTTGTACATTCAATAGAATCTAAATATTCAAATGAATTATGTTTCGGCATTCTTGTTGGCTTTGGAAGTAACCAACCCTTTTCCTGTAGAGCATCTCCGCATTCTTTGGAATAAGTCGCTGCAGTAGAAACAACAACAATCTCAACTTAAAATTATCAATAATATTGCTGAATCCTCACAGGCTGCCTCCAGCTCTGATCGATTTATCTTGGAAACACCTACATTTAACATCAATTACAAATGCCTTTTGCAGTTGTCTACTTATTCTTGTCTTTCAAGGTTTTGTTGTTTTAGCTGATCGTGCTCGCCAAAAACAATATATTGCCACAGGACTGTTTTGGCTGTCTAATATTGCTTTTTATTGTCTCATGATTAACAATGGAGTTATATATCCAAGGACTGTTTTGGCTGTCTGGTTTTCTTTGGTTGTTTGATTTATGGGCAACCCATCCTGATTTTTAAATAGTTATATTAATACCTTTTTGGCGAACAAGTTATTTGGGGCTATGAAACTGTTACTCTCATTGATGATGGTAGGATGATTGCTACCACAAAGGGCGTACATTTCGCAGTGAATGTAGTCATTGTTAACCACATGAACAAAACCCCACCTGCACCTTAGCATCCTCTGGATTAATCCCTGGCCAAAGTGATTGAACACCACTACGATTTGCATAATCTGATGCCCTGCATAGCTGTCACTGGCACCGAACAACACCACCTACATCGTAGTACGGCGCCGAAAAAGGAAAAATGTTCAGGAAACGGTCTTTCATTTCTCAAAACCCAGTTTATAAGGAAAAGACACGCCAATTGATTTACCTCATTGTGCTTTTTGAAATGGTTATTGGACATGGTGATGGCGGTAGATCCCATGATGGCATCTATGAGTCTATCCCCGCAATTGCTTTGGGAAACATGATCAATCAAGACTTTTCCAGAGCCAAAGATTGAAATGCCATCACCATCGCTTCTTGTCCTCAAACCGTAATGGTCTTCACTATCTCTAATCATTCCACCACTTGTAGACACTACATTGAAGATCTTAATGTTGCAGATGATCACATTCTTGATAAACTGGATTGTAATGCCGGCCCCTCTCGTGATTATAACATTGGCTCCTCTGCCATTAAGGATCTTATCCCCAGTCATAATTAGCTCCTGCTGCAGCCTAATCACCCGGCTGCCTCTAAAGATAATCCACAATGGACCGTTCCTTGTAACAGCGTGCCTAAGGGTACCTACTTTGGGGTTAATCATATCATCATATGAGGGATCTGTCACCATATAGTATGGACCACCCTTACCACTAGTTGTGCCTTTGCCAAATCCTAGTGCACATCAGCCAACTTTTGGCATTTTTTCTCCTAATTCGAATCACATCTCCAGCACCTATCGATCGGGTTGGTGGCCATGCAAGGACCAATATAAGGGCCATTCGCTGCGCGTGCCAAGCGTTTGAAGTTAGGAAAATAGAGTTCACAATCACACATAAATTGAACATATGAACTCACCTGTAACACATAAGGTTCTAATCATCTTTCATCTGTGATTATATGAAAGCAACAGTATGTAGATCCTGCAACAAAAGTCTACAATTTTGGAATGTTGTTGCTTGAACTAATTTCTGGAAAACTCCCTTACTCCAAGAACAAGGTCATCTCAACGAATTAGTAAGTTTCAAAGATCACTCAATCCTCCCTGCATTTCTTATATGTTCTTTAGACTCTTTGTATCAGTATTTAAATTAAACTTTCATGAACTTCTTAGGCGGTTGATCACATATAAAACAACATAAGCATCAATTTCATGATTGACCCCATTTTGCACTCATGCGAAAAGGATGAACTTGATGTGAAGGTTAAGACCTATAATGAATGATATAGTTTCCAAATTGAGAGGAGTTTTTAATGTATTGCCTGAGGTATGGGCATGCCATGCCAATTTTTAAATATTCTCCCACCAATACTAATATTTATAATTTTTAATCAATATTAATATAAATAGGATACAAAGTACTTCATTTTACTAACACACATTTCAGAACATATTGTTCGCATTCCATTTCACAACACGCAAATCATCTTTTTTAACTACCAGCTATAATCATCATCAGAGTGCATTGTAGAAAAATCAACACATTTATTATAAATAATTGACTTAAATAATCTGTTTAATCTTTATCTAACTCATTTAAAAATCAGAGCCAGTACTTATTTTCATTTTTTCTTTTCCTATCTACCTTTTTTTACCTGAATTTCCCTATCTGCCTGACGTCATTAGTTTTAGACTGAAAAATGTTCTTTAACTTTTTCTTAGTTAACCTACCAATATCTTTAGGAGCTTACTTCTCAAAATTTAATGAGAAATTAACTTTTCAAAATAAAAATCTTATGTCTATTTTATTTATGAATTTTTTTAGAAGTTACATTTTTAACCTGTTTAAACAAATTTTTCAAGCAGTGGTGACCTTTGATATGTCCGACTGTAAGAAAATCAATCCTTCCAACGAAGAAGTTGAACAATCGGAAGTGTTTTTTTTTTGTGTGTCCTACATGAAGTTGTTCTATTTTTAACCTGGTTGAACCAACTTATTTGAATATTTTACTCCCGTCCGAACGTCAAACACTTGGGATTTATGACATAAAATAAGATATTCATCTTGCCAAAGAAAAAAAAATAAAGTGCTGTTTATGGTATAAAAAGTGGTGGTAACAAAATAAAATGTCATAAATATTTTTTTTACTTTTCTGATGTTTCTCTCTTAACACTAAAACAAGTTAAATAAAATAAATTAAAAAAACCCTGCAAGTTTAATTGCACCCTTTTTCATCTTGGAATTATTATAACTTACAATAGTAGTAATTTTCCCATAAAAGCGAGGATTGCCTCCTATCCTTAATTTACACTTAGTAATTTGCCTATACTTGCAATCATGTTGAGATGGAGAGCAAGAGATTTATACATTTAACTATTTGGTTAAAGTATACATTTGATCATTTAAGTGTATGTCAAGTTTCAATTTAGTTCCTTATGTTTAAAAAAATATACGTATAGTCCTTTTGTCTTAACACCGTTGATTGCATTTAACAGAAAATAATGATTCAACAAACTTCATCATTGATTCCATCAGTGGCGGAGCCACGATCTTTGAGTAGTGGGGGTAAGTTTCTTATTTTCAAACAAATAACAACAAACTTGCTAGTATAGATAATTTAAGTGAGTTCATATATTAAAAATTAGTTGGTGCATAACAAAAATGTAATAGATATTTAAATGTAGACTTAAAATTGAGTGGGTAACTTTTAATGCAAAACATGTTTAAACCAATTTTTAGGGTAACTTTTAATGTAGTTATGAAGAATTTTATTTTCAAAGTCATATATAACAATCTCTTGGAAAAAAAATGCTGAAATGCCTTTTTTTCTCTTAAAAAAAATCGGTGAAAAATTATTGTTTAGAAATTTTAATACCACAAAATATCTTATATATTTTTATGCATATAAAGTATTGGTACATAATTCTAAATAAATCTTTTTTTCCAATAAAATTTTTAAATAAATATTTTATTTATTTGTTTAATCTTGGTCTATTTTCAAATGGTCCAAAGATCATCATATTCATATATCTCACGAATGCCTCCCCACTTGCAAATCACATTGAGATGGGACCCATGAGTGATCAATATTAATTAATTAATTAGAAATTGAGAGGTTCGTTATATACTTGTACATCAATGCATGACCATCAAGCAATTTCCAAATGAATGGTTCTAAGAGATGCTCCTAGTCCACGTGGCACCACCATGGCTATTCCAAATGTCAAGATTCTGTTGGTCAGCAGCGGGGTGGGTTCGTTGGGGCCAGACACCTATTGCTTTTCTATGCCAATATTACACACCGGATCACCTCACTCAATATCGATACCGTTATAAAAAATTATTTCAGTTAATTAATAAGAAATTAACTCATAGTTTATAAAATTGTGTTTAAATCTCTCAGTAAATGTAAAAATCTTAGTGGTGGGCGATATGTATATGCCTTTGTAAGCACACTCTGAATCTATATGTACATTTTGACTATACTAAAACCCGAAACCCAACTCAAATAAACTATTTTTTGAAACAGCATAGATATTATCAATAATGTCTTCTAATGAGGGAAAGGATTTTCATTATTACATTATGATCAAATTTATGTTAATTACCAACACATGGTGTAGCAATATATAAACCTCACTAATTTTTTTTAACTCTCAGAATTTAATTCCCAAATGAGACACTTGTGTGTTGAGAAGGATAACCACAAACCTTAAACTATGTTAGTTTGTTACTCATATATTTTGTAATAAGATCCAAATTAAACCGCCAGATATTGGATAATAGTGTAAAAAATTACGTTTTATTACATATCTAACTAAAACTGAAACTTTGGTCAGGTTGGGTTTATTCATTTTTCTTTTACATTCTCAAATTAAAAATAATAATATTTGAAGCATTAACAGATATTAAATGTGGGTAATTTTTTTACGCGCACTAAAAGATTGTGAGAGATTAAAAATTTCCTTTAAATACAACCCCCATTTTAAGATCGGACTTATTCAAATCAGTAGAAATTTGGCTCATGCTTAATGATGAAAATAAGTAAAGGAAAAAGACTATTTTACAATACCCTGGCCCTAATCAGGAGCATTCGGAGTATGCTTTAGATCGTTTACTTTGATTTCATTATTGGGAAAGAAATATAGTTCTTTTCTTTAAGTTGAGATCCATTTCGCTAAAATATATCTACATGAAATTATAAAAAGTAACAATGCTTTGATAAATAATCAGTTTAATCAAAAATTAATAGAGCACAAAGAAAAATTGTAGTGTCTGTGTGTATCATTTTGTTAATATGTTCTCATTTTTTAAATTAATTTTTTATAATTCAATGTTTTTAAAACCAATAGGAGACAAGAAGTCCATTTTTAGAAAAAAGTTATAAAATATAAACGTTCTAAAATATTACGCCATAAAAAAATAATGAGATCTTATTTATGGTAAGAATACCTCGATGCCTAAAATCTAAATTTTATTTAAAAAAATCTCCTTTGAGCTCTATAAATTTCTAAATGAATCAGAATCAAGTTGCATTATATAGGATGCGTTAATTACTTTCGGTTTGTTATCTGGTTGGGCGGCTACAATTAAATTTGATTGACAAAACTGAGAACTGGATATGATTTTAGACAGTTTCTGGACCAGACATTTATACATCTGTCATTCTCAAATTTAAGAGTTGGAAATCAATATGATTTTGATTCTGCCCTTAATTATTTTCTTAGACTTTTGTTTTATGTTAAAGAAAAATATCAACATTTTTCTTAATTCATTTTCCCCAAAGCAAAAACAAAAGAAATAATTTTTAAAGAAGTTTCATTATGACAATAATAAAAATAATATAATAATAATTCAAATGTTGTTGCACTTTTTGGAAAAGCAAGTATTACCTGTTTCAATTTTGGGATGACGGGATTTTGTGAGGAACTTAATATTGGATGTAGGGAAAAAATAATTAGTTATAAAATAAATAGTTGGGAAATGAATATGAAGGTAAAAAAAATAATAGTTGGTTTCTTTATAACATAAATAGATCAGAAGAATTTACGGATTTGAAGATGGTTTTTATAGACTTCAAGATAATTTTTTCTTGACTTGTATGTACCGTAGGGAATAAGGAATTCCCAAACAAGCACTAAGATTGTTATTCTTTTGTCCACAGAGAATTTCAATCAATCACAAAGTCTCTGTTTGATAGAAAAATTAGCAAAAGGGGAAAAAATTAGAAAAAGAGTGTGAGAAAGAGGCCGAACCCCGGGGGGGGGTGCAATCAGAACGGAAGATTGATTGAGAATTTCACACTGCTTCTTCTTGTTGGGTTGGAGTGTGGCAGGTAAGGATGGACCAGGACACAGAGAGAGAGCGGGATCCAAAGAGGGAGAGGTAGAAGAAGAGAATCTGAATCCAAAAAAGAAAAAAGAAATGAACGAACGAACGAACAAACGAGTTGAGGAAGAGAGGGAATTGTGGGAAGAGATGGAAAGAGGAAGTTCTCACGGAGGAAGATGGTTGAACAGAGAGAGAATCGTCCTCTAAGAAAAAGGCAGCAATAATAAAAGAAAATTTAAAAAATATAATTTATAATATATTACTGCAAAATTTTGCTGCCCTTTTCTGGAAAATATCTTAATCTCCTCTATCAACCCCCACCGATCCCCCACCCAAAATTTGCAGTTCATTTTCTTGCCCTGGGTCACGAACATTGTTGAAGGCATTCATTTTCCTGCTTCTGCAAGCTACTCTCTCCCTCTCTAAATGGCTTCTTGTTTTTTTATTATTTCATTTGGTTTTTTTTTCTTCTTTAAAAAAACTGAAGGAAAAAATGCCCCAGAAGGAAGCTTGCTTCTCCTCCTTTTGTTTACTAGCATTCATTTTGCAATTTTCTTTTCCCTTTATGGTTCAATCCATCCATTGTTGCTGAGAATTATTTAAGGGAAGATAATGAGTGTGTTGGCCATGTTGAACAACAAGAGGTTGTAGGCAAGAGATAGAATTACAAAAAATGAGGGACCCTCGTTCGATCTTCAGACCCCTGTGCTTTCACTCCCTTGCTTTTCATCTACATTTGTGGAGGTACTGAAAGTTTTTCTGCCTATTGCAGAGAGTTCAATTGATTGAAGATTATGTGTTTCTTTTTCTACGCATAAGACTGGACAGCGCAATTTTTGTATGTTATTGCATTCCCTCTGTAAAGGGATATAGATACAGCATCAATTACTTTTGTATTGGCTTCAGAAAGCAATGGGGTTTAGATGGAACCATTTGGATTATGGCTCAAAATATATATTGCCTTGATTTCTTTGTGGGAAATTCAATCGTGTCGGCCGTTGAACAATGAAGGAGATCCCAATAATGTGCAAGTTTGGAAAATCTTTCCCCAAAGGTTCGCAAGTCAAGACAAAATACATCTTGAAATCCGTAAAAAGCATATCAAAATTTGTAAAAAAAATATCTTGAAATCTGTAAATTCTTCTTGGATTCCGTAAATTCTTCTCAAAATCTATAAACTCCTTTCTCCCAATAGATTCCCAAACACAGACATTATTAATACTTCCACAAAAAAAAACCGCGGAAAATGCAGGGTTAGCTGATAGAATAACTTTTAATTCTTATGGAGCTTTGATGAATTCGAATCCAAATGATGGTGACCCTTGCAATTGGTTGTGCGTTCATTGCATTGATAGTAAAGTTCAGATTCTGTGAGTTTCTCTTCAGTTTTCCTCAGACACAGTCCACCAAAGCACAATTGCTACCTTTATGAAAGACAAATATATAGTTGTAAATTGTTCTTTATGTTTTATGAAAATTGCTTTTGACTTATCCTGCCCAATACAATTCATCTTTTAAGATTTATATAGCACTTATTAAATGCTTAAGGGATATTTCTTCATCTGCTGATTTTTTTTTTTTTTTTGCAGTGACTTAAAGTCCTTATCTTTGGAAGGGACATTGGCCCCAGAGCTTGGGAAGCTTAGACACTTAAAGAGTCTGTAACTATTATTCAACATGTTTCTGTATTTTTGTTTCTAAGAGCTTTATTTGCTCCTCAACAAAACACGTGATGAGACGAATGTTTGATAAAGCCAGTTGAGTTCTAAGATGAAATTTTATGAAATATGAGTAATAGGATTCAAAGTACTATGCCTTTTTCATCAAGTTATGTTTTTAAAATTCAACTAGCAGATATGAGATGTTATGTATATCTCAACCTAGTTTACAATCAGCTTATTACTTGTGTTATTGTTGGAATTCTTTTGTGATATGAAGACTTACGGTGTGTTTGGATGGAGAGAGAATTAGGGGAGAAATGGATATGCCCTACCCTCACTCACTCGCCACACAATCCCTTCCGTTTTGCATATTGACAGATCCTCTTCACTATCTTTTTATAAAGGAGACCAAAAAAACTGTTGCTATAGTTAGAATATTTTATATGCGTGCATATATATATATTGTGACATGAGGCAGATAATTTTATATTATTTTATATCTTTTTTGTATATTAATAAAATTATGATATAAATCGTAATTATAATAGAATTATGAATTATAAGTGAAATATAAAGGGCTTGAATTTCTTAAACAAAATGATCCGTTAGATATATAGAAGATGAATTAAGAATGGGATGAGATACGGGTGGATTTAGATCATGGTGTATGTAGTGCAAACAATAAGCAATTTCCATAATAATCCTCAACCTTGCACTCCAATCAAGATCTTTATCTTCCTTAACAGAAAAAAAGGTGTGTGAAATTATCATTTGAAGTTACACGAATATATATTGACCCAAATATATTCTATGCAAAATAACAACTAAAGAGATTACCGTGAAGATGCTCAAACAAGGAACCATTATGAGCATACTCAAAAACCATCATCCTTGTGAATGGTTCTTCTTCCTCATATAAGTCAATAAGATTGATAAACTTCTTATGGTTTACAAGAGACAATGTACTGATCTGAAGATTTTCGGTAAAAAATGTAATTAGTAAAAGAAGCTTGAGAATTGATGGTTCTACATTCAATTGAATCTAAATATTTAAATGAATTCTGTTTCCTCATTCTCGTTGGCTTTGGAAGTAACCAACCTTTTTCTCGTAGAACATCTCGGCATTCTCATTGTGCTTTGTGAAATGACTGTTGGAGATGGTGATGGCGGTGGATCCTATGATAGCGTCTATGAGTCCATCCCCGCAATTGCTCATGGAAACATGATCAATCTAGACTTTGCTCATGGAAATCGTAATGGTCTTCACTATCTCTAATCATTCCACCACTTGTAGACACTACGTTGAAGATCTTAATGTTGCGGATGATCACATTCTTGATAAATTGGATGGTAATGTCAGACCCTCCTGTGATTATAACATTGGCTCCCCTGCCACAAGGGTCTTATCCCCAGTCATATTAGCTTTTGCTACAACCTAATTACCAGGCTGCCTTTAAAGATAATCCACAAGGGACCGTATCTTGTAACAGCATGCCTAAGGGCACCTACTTTGGGGTTAATCATATCATCATCTGAGGGATTTGTCACCACATAGTATGGACCACCCTTTCCACCGGTTATCCTTTCCCAAATCCTAGTGCACAATCATCCAACTTTTGGCGGTTTTTCTCCCAGTTGGGTTCACATCTCCAGCACCTGTCGATCAGGTTAGTGGCCATGCATGGACCAACATAACGACGCCACGTTGCCTCAAGTTCCTTCCTTAATGGCGGCCATCCATGGACCATCATAGTGCATGTACTATGATAAATCCCTATTTTGTATAAATGAATTGCACTCTTTATTGACCTTTTGGCATGTTAAGTAAGCTGAAATAAGCTAATAAAAGGTTAAATGTGCAACTGAGTGATGATGGAGATTAATTGCTAATGAGATCATTATTTCTTTATCATTCCTACAATATTCTAAAAAGAAAGAAATGGTAAGAATATATGATATTGTGTGTGTGCATTGTGTAGGACTGAACGCTGCGTTTTGTGATCCTAAAAGCCAAAGACCAAGACAGCTGATATTAATTGTTA
>JANTPZ010000443.1:0-33606 GCA_025593235.1 Vachellia pachyceras | reverse complement strand
TTAATATAAGAATTAGTTAATTATTTTAGAGATACTAAAAAAGTATTTATATTTTTTCTTTAAATTAATTTTCATGACTTATAAATTGATATATAATTCAATTATACACAAAAATGAATAATTTTAAATCATATATTTAACTTTATTAAGTCTCTTATATTAACAATGAAAAAGAAGTAGTACATATGAAGATGACATGGACTTATATCCAGAATTGTCCATGCCGTGGTTCTGAGGGGATCTTTAGGGTTTCCAGTCAGCCATGGCAACAAACTCCCACATCTCATCTCTTTGACCCAATATATATATAATTCCACTAAATATCGTTATTTTAATGGTTAAGCCTATAAGGTTCATACAAAATTATGAAGTATTTTTTTCAGGTAGGTTGAGCGCTGTGAATTACTTAGTTGTTCATTTGATACCTTTATAGGGAAGCATCATGCACTATAAAATATTTTGTAGTGTAATTTTTGTCTTTGAATACTTAGGATGGTGTTAAATGCTATAACGGGTTACTGCAATTTGGCTATTTCTCATGAAAACAAAACTCAAAATGTGTTTTTTTTGTCTGTATGTGAACAAAACTAAAGTGTTAAGTTTGCTGAAGAGCATTGCGTTTTATAAATTGCGTCCCTTATGTGAAGATATTTGACATATTGAGGAACAAGAGATTAGAAATGTTGTTCATGATTTATAAATAAGGTTGGCAGTAAATTTTATAATTTACATTTATATTAAATAAGATGGATACATACATATATATTGGTTCATGATGCTCTGTCGCCAACATTACATGTGGAGTAACTCATCAATTATTGCTCGTATTTGTACATGCCTCTCTTGGAGTTCTCGTAACCCTTTACAAATAGATAACATGGGCTGAGTTAGTACATGATGGATCCCCCGTCTTCTAATTAAGTTAAGATTAACACTGATGGATTTAGAAGTGATGCTTCTAGTTCATGCACTTGTAGATGTCTTATTAGGAGTAACGATGGGACATTCCTATAGGAATTCACTATCAAATTGGGATGGGATATGTAACTTTCGCTTAAGCATGGTGTGTCCTATGGGGCCTTTAAGTTTGCATGGGATGGATGATTAATTTAGGTGGTTTATCTTGGAGAATGACTGTGACGAAGTTCCCCACTTTAGCCAATCTTCGACATTGTCAGACCATATAGATTATACTGTATTTGTTAGATACAAGCAATGCTCAGCCGTAATTGAAAAATTGAATTGGTACAATGTGATCAAGAGTCCAATATGGTTGAAAATGTTTGGGTAAAAGAAGTTTGGCAGATGTCGATTAATCTGATGATATCATATATTCCTTTAGAGCATGTGGAACATTTTCTATTGATGAATTTTCGAAATGTTCATAGTGATGTAGACTTGGGTGGTTAGTGCTATGTGTCTCTCTTACTTAGAAAAACAAAAATAAAAATATGAATGAGAACACGCACATACACAAACATACAAACCGTGGAATCTAAGTATTGATTGAAGATTGAAAATTTTGGGCAAAAGATATGATATGTACGTGAGGATGGGCAATAAATATGTCCTTGTGAGGCAGGCAACTAAATGCATTCAATTAGTTAATTCAATGTGGATTGGGAGGACAAAAACTTGGACTAGCTAGCGTTCAACTTAGACTAGGACTCCATGGTCCAAAAGGAAAGATTCTATTATATATAGATACATATCTATTTAATGTTGTGGATATATGTAAGATATATAGTATTAATTATATATATAAATTGATGTTACATATATACCTAACAGCAAGCAGGCCAAATAAATGCAATATATCTATATATACTTATATTGTTCCATCAATTCTATCACTTTTCATGATCAAAATATTTAGATAAATTTATGATCAAAATATCACTTTCAATAGATTTGTTTGGTTACGCGTTCTCTTTACTCTTCCTTTGCCCTTTTTAGAGAACTTTATATAGATTAAGCCAATCTACTCATCAATGCATTCAATAGTCATCTTTATATATATTCAGAGCATGTTTGAATCTCATTTACAAAATGTAAACAAAATTTAGATTTTGACCCAAAACCTAGTTTTGTCCAAATACAAAAATTTTTCAGGAAAACTATTTTGAAAATAAAATATCGATTTGAAAACTATATTTTGAAAATGCTATTTTCTTGTCAAATTACACAATCTCTAATAAATTTTCTCTTTTCTATTTTTTTCTTTCTATTTCCACTCTCTTACTTACCTTTCGCCCTGAACTTCATAAAAACCAATAACTTCCCAAATACAATCATATTTCAAAACCTAAATTATGCTTCAGAATCCATAAAAGCTATTCTCTCAAAATATATTCTCCAAAACATAGGTTTTGCCTCAAATTCCGTAAAAATTATTCTCAAACAGACTTTCAAACAAGTGTTTAAACTATCTTAGATATTTTTTTTATCAATTTCTTTTAAATGGGTGTTACTCCAAACCTTCCCTTACTTTGCATTATTGTCATCGATTCAAAGCCCAATATTCATAAGAGTGCATATAACTCCTATTGATTATGATAATTAAATGTTTGAACTTTTTTAGAAATGAAGTTTAGACTACTAGATCATGATTGGCTTATTCTTGCCAATAATTATTTTTAAGAAGGAAAAAAAAACACAGACATACAGACGAGGATATATAAACTTGTTAGGGGTCGGTTGGCATTGGATTCTCAATAATTGATGGATATGAGACAATGTTTATAATTATAGTAAGAACCAACCTCTAATTATATATGCACAACGTTATGATTGTTTATCATTGTTATTTTTGACTATTTTAATTTCAATAATTGCCTACCCCCATCACTATTCATGAGATCCATGACTGGCTAGTTATTATCATTATTTTTTAATTACTTCAGAAAATCAACACTCGTATAATTTGTCTTAAAATGATATTCCTATGAGTATTTTATTTATATATATATTTAAATATATTATTAATTACAACACTTGAAACTTATCTTTGTTCGTTAAATTACCATAGAGCTTGATTTTACTTTTATACTTTCCCTCTTACTAGAATATGGGATAATTTAGTACTATATTGATTCTGATTGTTGTTTAATGGATATAAAAAGTGTTTTCTACACCAGTCACCGGTGAAATCAGTGTAGAAACTAGAAAATTAACAGATTTATATTTTATTTATAAAAATACCATCGTTCATAATCCATGAAAACTGATGAACTCAATAAGGAAAATGCTCTTGCCAGACAATAAATCGCAATATTTTTCATTTTTGTTTATACATTCAACTGTTATAAAAACTAAACATACTTTTTATTATAAAAAATCAGCTGTCATTTAGAAAAAGAGAATTTCAAATAATATTGTTTAGTTTTGAACCATATATATATATACAGTCCCACATATTATTAATCATAGAAGCAACATAAAGTGGATATAATAATGAATACATAAAAACTGTTTGGATTTGATTTGCTAATTAATTACGTACCCAACAAAAATTTAAAATCCTTCAGATTGTTGTCCGTTACCATCGATAACTTGCTGTGTTGTACGATGAAGGTGAAAAACACTTACTATTGCTTATTCTGGTCCAAATATATAATACAAGATTATTAATTACTTCACACCAACCATTGTTACATCATTAAACATGTCTTAAATTGATGGAATTTACATATTTTACCCTTGTTACAGGATCTGAAAATGCACATGGGAGGTAATTAAGAATAGTTTTATAAAAGAGTTTTTTTAAACATAAGTTGTTTTAAAAATTGCATTTGAAAATAAAAAATATAAAAAACTTGTTGGTTCTTACAATCAACTTGGAGAACTAAAAGAAAATAAGTGGTATATTGAAGAGTGCCACAACGACATATCGAGAGTTAGAAGAATTAGAGTCCGACTGAGAAAGCGGTGGAAAAGTACTTTTACAATTTATAAAGTAAATATTCAAAGGGGATTATCTCGATTTGGAGAAAATACTGTTAAACATGTACTTGAGAAGCCCAAACGCTATGTCAAAAAGACACTTAGATGGCATAGACAAATATAAGAAACGAATTGGAGGGCATAAACACGAGTAAAATGGAGAACTAGAAAAAATAATAAACAAGAAAATATGTAAAATTATTTTGAACTTTTTTATTTTATTAAAACTACTTTTTTTCAAAGCATTGTTAAAAATTAACAACCAGACAGATTATTTTGTTTTTTTATTTTCAAAAAACAATTTTTTCTAAAATAAGGAAACAAACCTACCCTTAGTTCCTTAAAATTCAAAACTAAAGAAAACCTGCTTTTTTAAATGCCATATATTTTCACAAGACTCATAATTTTTTTTTGTTAAAACATCTAGTATCATAACCCGGACTAATACAAATTCAAACCGAGTGGATCCCTTACGAGAGGTAAAGCTCTTCCATATACTATTTTAATCGTAGATGCATTCCCATCATCAGGGTTTGAACCCTATACATATAGTTAAGTTAGTCAAACACCCTTACCATTTGGACTGCGCTTGATGGCACGTTAGACTAATAATTTGATACAAAGGTGTGATACAATTTCGTTTGGGCTTAATAAATACAGTATCTATATATATATATATATTATATAATATATAGACTTAAAAAATTAAAATGCATAATTCAAGTTAGTCGGCAAAACAACACCGTCAATCCGACAATGTCCGTGTTAACAGGTGAGTTCTAAATTAAATGCAATCATTGACTCTTCCAAATAACATCAATTTCTCACCTGTAATTCCTAATATGTAAATAATTTGTAATAATTTTTAAAATATATATTAATACTATTTCTTGATTAAAATTTAATGCACAAAAACAAAAATATCCTGATAAATATGCACCGACGAGTGCACATCAACATGTTTGCTGAACATATTAATGATATATTTCAGTCTAAAAACATATTTCCAACTAATTAATTATATAAATATATATTACCTGTCCAATAAAGGAAGGCATTTAAATTTCATTTGACTTGGATCTATTTTCTCTCTACGTTGCTTGTGTTGACTTCAATAATTGCTCATTATTAAATTATCTTTTCTTCAGTATCACTCTTTCTACTGCCAAAAATAAAAAAAAAACGAAAATTCAACATGAATAAAAATTTTCAAGAAGAAAAATAAGATATGTTTCCCACATTAATCAATTCGAAATTGCCAAATTGAATTATGATTGATGTTTATTTTTTAATTCACACACACAAATGTATATCAATAATTGGTATGGTCCCCCTTTCTCTACTAGATACATTGTAATAAAAAAAATCAAATAAGTAGGACGAGTTATATAAGTATTTGTAAAATATTCTTGATTTTCATTTTTCAAATTAGATAAAAATTGTCTGAAAATACAGTGAGATAGATTGATAATGCAGGTCCTTTAAATTTTATTAATTGAGTAGTGTTTGAATTACTTTATTTAAATGATTTTACATTGTGAGAAGTTTTATCTAGTAAAATGTAAAAGAACTTAGTCGATTCTTTTTTTTTTTGACCTGAACTTAGTTGATTCTATAATTTTTCAAACATGCTATAAATACTCACATATACTTTCTTATTTTCAATATTATGTAAAGCTTTTTGAACATTTAAAGTACTCATCTAATGGATACAAAAGTTTTCTGTTCTTTTTATATTTAAATCAATTTATTAATTTATATATATAAATATATAATTTTACCCTCAATTTATAATTATGTAGATTTTATTATTACATACTAGTTTTCCTAACCCAATACTATTTTAGGTTGGGGTGCAACATGGTCCAACCTGGTATTTGCACATCCCCTAAGAAAGCATTAGACCAAATAAGATGGTTCATGGTTTGGTCTGATCCAATTTTAACCTGAAGTTGATGATCCCATCTAAATCGACTAATTAGTTTCGTCTAGTTCAATTCAATCCAACTTTATTATAAAATTTATTTGGATTGGTCCATCCAGATTTTGCATAGCCGTAATTACCATTAATTATTAAATATTTTTTACAAAACAAATTTTTTTGTTGGAGTTCAAGGGAGGGTCGTTTATTATATCTATACCTAAAATCTCACGTGCATAAAACAAACTTCACAAAGCGTTTTCTTCTACGTTAAAACTACCCTAAAATTTCAACTCTGACATCATAATATGTACTCACATGTGGGTGTTATATATATGTATGATATTCACACGCCATCTTATACATAGAGAAAACTATTAAAAGTACATATATTTTTTCTATTTTGAATTTGGTACCTACATATATTTTTCTCTTAATTAAATCTCTTAATTTTATTTACCTAATACAATTAACCCTAATAATTTTAATCTGCGAGTACTATTTTTGTCCATGTGTAAAAGTTAATTGTGTTAACAAAGTAAAATTAATATTTAACTAAGAGAAAATATACATGGGTATCAAATTAAAAATTTAAGGAAAGTATGTGTACTTTTAATATAGTTTTCGCTACTCTACATACCATGATTTCCACTTTCCACTTTTCAATTGGGTCAAAATTGAAAGTTACACTTCTCAAGAAATCTTTTTCTTTTGTTCCTTTCAGCTAATTTCTTGAGTTTGTATTAAATTAACGGGTCCTTGAATTTCATTTTGCTGAGCATATAAGTATAATTATATTCAAGATATCATTTAATATGGATACTTTTGTATCACAGGGATTTAAATGTTAATTTATCATATTACAGTGGATTAACCTAATAAGTAATATCAAGTACTATTCTTAGGTATATGATATTCTCTTGTGGATATAAGGCTTGTTTGGTTAGCCTGTTTGGGCAACCAAAATCCAGTCTTACGCTTACCGAGATAAAATTCCTCTCACATATTTATCTCGAAATCTATGTTCGTTCTTCCAACGGGCTATCCAAACAAGTCCATGAAGGTGAATTTTAATCCTTCCAAAGAGGGTATAATGAATGCTTAGGTTTTTATAAAAAAGAGTTAATTTTTGTTCGTTAACAAATTAACAGGGATATTCAAAAAATTGATTAAGCTTTTTACTTATCGTTGTTATATAATAATTATGAATTCTCTAATCCTTAATATAATTCTCATTTTAAGAGGAAATTGAATTATAAAATGACCCTTTTATCAAGAAAGAAAGGAAATTACTTTACCTAAAAGACCCTTTGTCCAAACAATTAAATTTGAAGGCGACAACATTGAATGATGTAGAAATAAAAAAGTAACAAAAACTGTTCAAAGGGTAACATGAAAAGGAAAAAAAACATATAACTGAGAAGATACAAGAAATCAAAATATTATATTTAAGATATACGTTAAAAAATATATAAAATAAAGAATAAAAGAAAGTGGTACATACCACACAAATTGAATCACAACTTGAAGTAACTTGAAAGAGTGATAGAAGGAACCTGATTATTAAAAATTTTAAAAAAAAAATTTCAAACCGTACATATCTTAATTGATAATGCCATTTCGCAATTAATTCTTTCACCAACTTGAATGACCTTAAAATAATTTCTTTTTAAAAAATCATTTATAAGCTGCTTAATCGATCACCAGTTGGCCACAACCTTGAATGATTAATTGTTGATTAGGTAAGAGGTAACTTCTTACAATTATTATATATAAAAATATGACACCTTCTTTTATAATTTGGTTTTTGTTATTGACTAATGGATTCATATTAAAATTAAATTATTGGTTTGTTTTTTTGCCAAATAAATTATTAATTTGATAGCTTCGACATATGTTATTATAAGTTAAAAGTATTATAGATGACTTATGTTCATTATTTTAAAATGATTAGAATTTAAAGTTTAAACATTAGGGGGGGAAATGAGAAATATTTTATTCATTTGGTTTGGGGCATTAGGTGACTTGGAAAACTCGAGGCAAGTGACATAGATAAGAGTATTAAATGGGAGGCTATTATTTGAATAAGTACTGTATTTAATAGGTACTAATTAATTAACCAAATCAACTTACCTTGCTGGTGATTGGTGGTCTCGGGTATTGCATTTATTCACAAGCAATAATAAAAAATTAAGTGTATTTCTCCTAATATAACCTACTTAAGCAAGATTTTTTTGGTGTTCGTGATTAAGAATTAACATCTACCTCGATTTGAGGGTAAACTCATTGTCCATTTGGAAACATGGCTTGAAATTATAGTTTGATATCAAACCATGATTAAGAGTTTGTTTGGATGTGATTTTGAAAATAACTTTTACAGATTCTGAGACAAAATCTATGTTTTGAAAAGTGATTTATGTTTGGGAAGTTATTAGCTTTTACGGATTCCGAGGCAAAAAAGTGGGTATGAAATAGGAAAGAGAAGAAGGAAAAAAGTAAGAAAGAGGAAAGAGAAGAAGAAAAAAAGTATGAAAGAGGAAAGATGAAAAAGTAAAAAAAGAGGAAAAGTACGAAAGAGAAAACCTAGGTTTTAAACTAAGGTTTTGCAACCAAAATAGTTTTTTGGGAAAAAAATTTTGTTTGGACAAAACCTCGGTTTTGAAGTAAAATCAAATATAGGTTTCAGAATGGGTTTCCAAACAAGTCCTAAAAACAAGAGTAGATAAATTCAGCGTTAAAATCCAGAGTAACTTTTAACTTTTAAAACTATATTTTTGTATGAGTCAGGTGAATACTTTCGTATTCTTCCGAATATATTTTATCTATTAAAACCATAGTTTGAAGGTAGAAACTATTATTTTTCTAAAATCTATTCTCTGAAATTACTTTTATACAAATATAGATAAAAAGTTATTCTCTAGAAGCTAATTCAAACACACTCTGACATTTCCTATATTTTTTATACTTAAATATAAGTCATTTTTAAGAAAGATTACTTGATCAATGATAATGGAGAACATTTAATGCTTACTCATCTAATCGTATTTATAGGGGAGAGATAGAAGAAATTTTTTTGATCATATTTATAAATCATATAATCAATGTTTTTATGAATGTAAAATTTTACACTTCCATTTTATTATTGTGTTGATTGATTTTGTTCTCATTATATATAATATATTAGATGAAGATAAAGTTGATAAACTAATGAATATTAAGGTATTGCTAGTGAACTTTAAGTTTTTTTAAATATATTTGAAATATAATAAAAGTGATTTATAAATAGAATTCAAAGAATATTATAAATTGTATAAAAAATAATGAATTATTATTTATCAATTTTATATAATAATTAATATTTAAATATGACTCCCCGTATTTTTCACTCCTCTTCAAGTCTTTTTAATTTTAAGATATAGTAAATGCGTTAATTTACAATTTCTTCATCATGGTGAAATCAGTGAAAGTGGCCTACTATAAATTCCAAATACAAGCAATTAATCGTGTGATGGTATGATATTAGTATGATTAAATTAGTAATATGATATTTTTTTCACTGATTTTAATTTTTAATTCATTATTAAAAAACATATTCGGATTTCATAACTACGTAGGGTATATTTTCATAAATTGATTAATAGTTAATTAATAAAATAAAAATATATAAAAAAAGTGTGGAATAGGCCCTCGTTGTTTCTTGACCTCCTAGTTATGTTTTTTCTTTCATTTTTTCTATTTTTCTGACAAATCGACCTAATCATTTAATGCTTTTGTTTTTATGCCTACATGTCTATATATATATATAGATATATGGGCTGACTGGTGTGTATGCGTGTGTGTATAATATTATTGTATAATTTGTAAATAGATTTTATATTTGCTATTTGAAGCCACATTTGAAATGTGCATGTTTGGAAGAAGTAAATTTTATGTAAATTGATGTAAATATATTAGAGAGATTATCTTATTTTATAAAAAATATTTTTGAAAACAAGAAGTCAAACAAGCCATTGAAAGCACGATGCCTTGGAAAACAGAAGACAAATTGCCTGTAAGTCTGTAACATTACAACTCCGACATGGTATTAAGCGTCTGATCTCGCAGTTTAATGCTCCCACCAAGTCCGTACAGTTTCACACTAAAACTACAAAAAATTAATTTGATTAATTGGATCTCATCGTTTACATCGTGAGATAGTAATTTTATATAAATTGAGGTAAGTATGTGAAAGAAGTTTTATCTCAATTTGTGTGTCATGTGGTTTTAACGTGAAACCTAAACAAGCACTTGTTATATCGATTCATATAATATATATAAAAGCACTTAAAATACTAATTCAGGTTGATTTAAGTAGCTCGATCTTAACTCATTAATAATGTTTATGTATATTTGGATTAACAGTAAATTAATATGATTTACGGTTTACGAGATGAGTATGTAAAAGAGTTTTATTTTAATTTACCTAAATGTGATTTTTCAACATTTTAACAAGTAAACACGAACACACATTAAAAAAACAATATAAGGAACCGCATTATTGTGCACTTAATAATAACGCAACTCTGTGTGTGAGAGATCGAAATGCTTCTAACTGTTTAAAAAAATAATTAAAATATATTTATAGGATATGAAATCATAATAAAAGGTAATTAAAATATTTTTATTGGGGGAAATTATATATGATGTGAGAAAATATTTTTTTAGGGAATAAACTTATTCTACATTAACCAATCCCATTTATAGTAATACTCAAGTACTATTAATTGCTTTCTGTTTAGGAAAATTTATTTTACATATAAATTAAGGTAAAATTTCTTTTAAATATTTACCTGTAAAAATCACTTTTTTTTAATGAATTTTAATGGATATTAAGTCGTATCCAAGAAAAAAACTCGACAGCTTTTTCCCTGCCTCCATGTTCTGGGTCTTGTGACCTTGTCCATCATTTAGTTTCCACTATTTAATATTTTAATCTTAGGCCCAGTAAAAACAAATCATGAATACAACATTTTGGACAGGAATTCTGACATTTTATCTGAATTTTTATTTAAAAAGAAATGAAAAGGCAAAAACAAAAACGAAATACTTTTATTTCTTTATGTTTATGTTAGATTTCACTTTAGTTCTTTACATTTAAAAGCTGTATTTTTAGTCCCTTAAACTTAACGCTGTTAGTGTTCTTAATGGAAATTGTTAACTTATCAAATTTAATTAATGACCGTACAATAAAACGTTAATAATACATACTCAAATTTAATTTTAATTTAATAATATAATAAATTTGAAATTTTAAATTGAGTAAAATGAAAAGGATTTAAAATAATGGTGTTAAATTTGATGAGTCAATAATTTCTGTAAGAGAGATCAATGATGTTAAATTTAAGAGATTGAAAACACACTTTTTAAATTTAAAGGATTAAAGTAAAATGTAATATAAATATAAAGAATTAAAGCTACGTTTTAATGTATTATTTATTATAAAATGTTTTGCTGCGTACGCGTTGGGGACTTTGGCGTCTATATAATCTTGATGCTATCCCATCTATCTTCTTCCCCCCTTTCCCTTCTCTCTCTCCGCTTTTGCTTCGCTTTTTCTCACTTTCTTCTCACACCTTCCTTTTCCACACCCACCCCACCCTCTCTCTGGAATTCAACTAGACTGAAACCCTCATTCCGTTACAATTCATCACTTGATTTCACCCAATTTACAATTCTCTTCACATTGCTACTCCCCTTTTCATTTCTCTCTGCTTTCTAATGTGAAATCTTCTGAAATATTTGCCTATCTATTTCTGTGTAATTCAACTCACCTTGCTCCAATTCTGGTTTCTGTGTGATCTTGTGATCTCAGTTGGTTCCTTCATGGAAAACGAATTCTTCCGAAATGCTGCTTTCCTTCACTTCGAACCACCTTCTTCTTCAAAGCCTACGTGGCAATCGCTCTCATCCTCCATGGATGTTCAAGTTCAAGCTTCCGTCCTCAGTTGCGCTTCTGAGCAGCCTCAAGATTGCTTCTACAACAACACCAAATGGGACAAGTCAACGGATCATCATGGTCTTCAATTCGATTCCGCTCTGAGCTCCATGGCCTCTTCCCCGGCAGCCTCCAATTCCAATGTTGTGCTCAATAACGAGAATTTCGTGATCAGGGAATTGATAGGGAAATTGGGGAACATTGGTGCGACTCCTTACATTAATGGTGGTAATAGCACTGATACTTCATGTTATAGCACTCCCTTGAGCTCGCCTCCGAAGATGAACATGATGAATCAGCTGGTGAAAGAGAACTTGCCCACTTTAGGGAAATCGATGGTTTTGAATTCTAATGTTGCAGAATTCTCATACGATCCTGGTTTTGCAGAGAGAGCTGCCAAGTTTTCTTGCTTTGGAAGCAGGAGCTTAAATGGCAGAACATACCAATCAGGAATGAACAGCAGTCAATTGTCTCTAAGATCTACTCCATCAATGGAAAATAAGAAGCTCGCTCGAGTCTCAAGTAGCCCTGCTCTGAAAGCACTTGGTGGATCTCAAACAGAAGTGGCGAACTCCCAAGAGGAATCAACGATCTCTGAGCAAACACCAAATGGGGAAAACGGGGTGAATGCGAAATCAAGGAAAAGAAAAGCTTCATCCAAGGGAAATACGAGAGAAGCTTCAACCTCCACCAATCCTACTCCCAAGGTAATGTGATTTCTGATGGCAAGTCAGAATTGATTGAATTCATGTGCTGATTGAGTAGGTTAATTCCTGAGACCAAAATTGGTGTTTCCCTTTTCAGGTTAATGAAACCAATGAAGATTCAAATGCAAAGCGCAGCAAGCCAAACGAGGGTGAAGGGAATGAAAATGGAACTGTGAAGGTAGAGGAAGATTCAAAAGGAGGTACTAGCAATGGAGGAGATGAGAAACAGACCAAAAGTAACTCATCAAAACCTCCTGAACCTCCAAGAGACTACATTCATGTCAGAGCTAGAAGAGGCCAAGCCACTGACAGCCATAGTCTCGCGGAAAGAGTAAGATTCACAAATCAATTGATCTCCATTGACTTTTCTTCTGGTTATATGACAGTGAGATATTGGACTTTATCTGCGATATTTTCCCCCACGAAAAAAATCTTAAAGGGCATATTCTAATGTATCAACTTGGTACATTAAGAATTTAATCCCATAGTGATTCTTGAAAAGATCAAATTAAAATTTTTGGGAGATTTCTAGTCTTTATTTTGACATTGGACTAAACTTATACTTCTAAATAGGTCCGGAGGGAAAAAATTAGTGAGAGGATGAAGCTTCTCCAAGATCTTGTACCAGGTTGCACTAAGGTATGCAGGAAATTTGAACCAGAGAAGTTCATATTATCTATATATGAGCTCCTTCACTAATTTGGTCATGAATGAACCTTATTATATTTTCTTTGTAGGTCACTGGTAAAGCGCTTATGCTTGATGAAATCATAAACTATGTGCAGTCATTGCAGCGTCAAGTTGAGGTAAAACCAGTCTTTGCCTATAAGCATCTCACTCGTATAAGATGGTCATCATGCTAATTTTCTTCATCATTAAGCATGCTTTATTTATTAAACTTTTCCTTTTTTAATTATGTGCAGTTTTTGTCTATGAAACTGGCTTCCGTCAACACCAGACTGGACTTCAACATTGACAATCTAATCTCAAAAGATGTGAAGTCCTCAAGACTCAACAATGATTTTTCTTTTTTCTTCAACAATTTTTTCTTTATTTTGCTGAATTGGGTTTTTTTACTTCTCTTTTTCAGATTTTTCAATCAAATAACTCTTTGGTACACCCAATATTCCCTCTAGATTCCTCAGCACAAGCCTTTTATGGGCAACACACTCAGCAAGACCCAGGAATCCACAATAACATTCTTAACAGTGTTGTGTCCCACAGCACAGTAGATCCATTAGAAAATGCTGCTCTGTGCCAAAACATGGGCATGCAATTACCTCCCCTTAATGGCTTTAGTGAAGGTGGTTCTCAGGTAAAATCCATTTATATACCCGAACTCCTCCATTAAAGTGCCTGCAAAAAGCTTTCCCTTTTCACTGAGTTCATTTGTTTTTTTGTTCTGTGCTCTGTAATTTATTTGTGTCCAACAATTCTCAGTTTCCAGTAGCGTTCCATGAGGATGATCTTCACACCATTGTTCAGATGGGATTTGGCCAAAATGGACCGGGAAAATCATCACCCAGTCATTCCCAGAACTTCAACGGTAATACAGGAGAAAGGAGATGAAACCTTTGAATTTACTGAAAACATCTTTTTCATTAGACCCAAGAAATTGATACATATATTATTTATATTCATATATCAAAGTTTGTTGTTTTTGTCCATTGCAGGTTCAAATCATGTCACCGATCTCGAAGTTGAACCCTGATAACCCTTCCATTACGCCTGAATTGAGGGTTATTAGAAAGCAAGATTGCTGTATACAAACGAGATTTAATGCCAACAACCCCCATGAATTATTTCTAAAGTCCCTTTTATCCCTCTCGGTCTACCCTGTAGAACCCCTTTTTTTGTTTCTTCCTAAAATTTTATTCCACCCCTTCAATTTCTAATCTTCTGGGAGCAGTTTATCTTTCCCAATTTTTATATATATAGTATTTTTTATTAAAATTGTACAACTATTCAATGTAAAATCTTAGGACTCTCTCTCTCTCTCTCTCTGGAGATCTGTATTGTTCTGTGGTGCAGATTATTAGTACTGGAGCACCAATTGTAAGATATTATGATTATAATGCTAATTGAAGGTGAAAGTTATGGATATTGTTGGATCCTCTGTGTGTGTGTGTGTGTTCTGAGGTGAGTGAACGACTCAATTGGAGACATCAACATCAAATTCTCGTGCGTGTTGATGAAAATTGTGATTAAAGGTCATGTCAGTTAAGGCATGAGCTAAATCGCGTAATCTGGTAGATATGATTCTCTCATTTGTGGGTTGTAACCAGCTGCATTAGTGGGGTCTCTACCTTTTGCCTCTCAGAAAAAGTCTAATTGCAATGATTAGGACATTTGGTTAACTTGAGAGAGAGAGAAAATAGAGAGAGAGAGAGAGAGCTATGGTCAACCATAATTTCTGGCACTTCTTGGACTTCTCTGCAATTTCCTAATTTTCTTATCTTCAGAAACATAGCCCTCTCTCCCTCTCTCAAGGGGGCAATTTATGAATTTATATATGAAAATCAAATAGGGAGAGTTAATTAATGTCCGTTTGAAAAATTGTTGAAAGAATATATTTTGATATAATGCATAATAAACTTTAAATTCAGAGTCAATTTATTCTTTAAAAAATAAGTTTTTGTTCAGAATGTATTTTTAAAAAAATGAGTTATCAAACGTTAGAGTCTACATGCTAACGGACTTTTGTAAAAAGGAGTTACATTGAAATATTGAATTAGACTTTACGAGTTTCTGACTCTACGGGAGTTTCCTGAGACCATCCAATACTTAGAAATTACATTGAATTGCTAGCTAATTAAGGCCACCAATAAAGATAGCAAAGTTCTTTACTTCTTTTAACAAGTTTCTTTAATTAGTTATATAATTTTAGGACTTGAACTCTAAATTACCTATTAAATTAATGTTACCTCTTTTTTTAATATATAAGTTAGTGGTAAGATTTGATTTATTTCTAAATGTAGATTATCATTTTTATAAACTAATTTACATAATTTATAAATAAAAATATAATCGTACACATGTGTATTTTAGAAATATCATGTCACTATTCTTCAAATTAATTAATTAATTTTTTAAAATCGTTAAATTATTTAAGTCTTATATTAAAAATAGAAAGAAATGAGTTCTTGGGGGTGCCCATTATGCGGTAGACTATTAATGTTTTTTTAACAGGACTAAAATTACTTTTATGTATTTAGGGTGTATTTTTATTTATGTTTCCTTAACAAAAAAGTTTAAAAAATATTTTAAGGGATCTTTTGTGAAAGGGACTTGGTGAGATAAAAATAGAAGAAATACAAATAAACCAGGGAGATTTATTGTAAAGTCTTCAGGAAGGAAGTTATTTATGAAAAGATCATAAGAGGTTGTCAATGACAAGTCGAGAAGCACCATTGACAAGTGGAGCAGCTGACATTGACAACTCTTGACACCTTTTCATAAATAACTTCCTTCCACAATAAATCTCCCAATAAATTATCTTATACACTAACTGTCTTCAATGATAAGAATCTAAAATAATTGTGGCTTTGTCAGTGAAATCCAGAGGTTAGGGATTAGAAGTTAGAACAACCCCTTCTGACAAAAAAATTAAAATAATAATATATTATTAGGCATCCAAAAGGAATCCCAGGTTGGAAGTGGTGAAATGCTGACTTGGGCCAATGAATCAAAGACCTTAATCATCTCACCAACTGCCATTATTCATTGTGTGAACTACAATTGAATCTATATACCCCAAATCTTCAAATATTTATGTTTAACATTTTTTAAGCTTATAGAAATTACAATTGCTAGTACTTCTTTTAAAAAAATTAATAATATTTGTTTCTAGACACATGTATTCTTTACTAAAAACAATTATATTTAAAGATTTGTCGGGAGTTAGATACGAAAAACAGGTTGTAATTGTATAGTGATATCAAAAATATATCTTGGAGGCACCTTAAAGGACTCATAGTATTATGCCAAATTTACAAACCAGAGTTGTGAAAACCTAAAAATAGTGAGAATGCAACACTAATTTATCATGTTGCGATAAAATAACTCTTTTTACTATATACATCCCTATTAGTTTTTTTAAATATCATAATATATTAAACAAACTTTGAAGACAAGTCTATTTAAAGATGATAAAAGCTTGGATTTAGTGTTAAAGTCATGCTTATTAAAATCGGACCGGCCGGTTCGGACCGGAAACCGGCGAACCGGTCACTGGTCCGGTCCGATTTGCCGTTTGACCTCGGTTTGGGGTCAAACCGGTCAACCCGGCAAAACCGGTCAACCCAGCCGGTTGGGTGGGTTGACCCGATTACCTTTTTTTTTTTAAATTTTTTTAAAAAAATTTATTAGGATGAAAATGAAGTTGTTGGATTAGAATGTGATATGAACAATAGAATCTAAGAAGTATGAACCACAATTTGAGGAATTATAGTTTTCTTTATCAGTGGAAGACATATATACGTCCTAGAAAAAATAAGAGGTGCCAAGATGAATGAAGACAGTACAGTCAATTATACTGTAAGTTAAAAGATAAATTTGTATACGCCCTAAAAGAATATAAGTTGGTATTTTTCCACCTAAGCTTCTTCCATAATGTCATTTTGTTGCATGTTAATTGCTTTTGTCCCATTTGTAGAATATATGGAGAAGAACATTTTGGTGTTTGAAGGGGAAAAACAAAATGTGTGAAGGAAAAACTAAATGTCTCCTTACCATATATATATTGATATTTTGTTAGGATGAATATTTTGAAATTGTAAATAATGTTGGATAATAGATATTTATAAGTATATTATTGATTTGGTAATTGTTATTTTGTTAATAATAGAATTTACTACTTATTTTTTGAAAATTTCAATTTTATATAGTTTGATGTGTCATGTGTGATTATATTTATTTTTTTATTCCTTACCGGTCTGACCCCCGGTTTGACTCCGGTCTGACCCACTAACCCTTAACCCACTGTCTTGTCCGGTTCAGTCACCGGTCCGGGTTTAATAACCTTGGTTAAAGTCTTTCATTAATGGAGGTCTGTGACCTATATAATCTCACCCTATAACTGAATAGGTTGCTTTTAGCATTTAAACCGAGTTATATGACTGTTTGGGAATTCCTTATTTTTAACAGTACACGTAAATGAAGATAAAACCATCTCAAAATTCGTAAAAATCATCTTGAAATCCGTAAATTCTTCTTGGAATCTGTAGATACTTTTTTTTCAAATGGATTCTCAAACACATAATCTCAAAATTAACGGTTACTCCCACCCTCACACTTAACCTTTAAAAATGGTGATTTGACATAAAAAACAGCTAACATAAATATCTTAAGAGATGAGTTTTATAAATATAATTTTGCCATTGGTAGAACATGAAAAGGGACTTGTATTGGGGTTCCAGGTTAGAAAAAAAGACACTTTTAATCTTCCTTAAAAAAATGAGAGTTATCTTTGTGTGAGAGATTGATTAGCAAAAGTCCAGGTTTTGCAGCTTTAATTTTATATTGCAGCTTATTACTGTGATTTAATTAATAATGCTTTGAATGAGGTGTTGTATACAGAATAGTTCCACATCATAACGTGTATTTTAAAATTCTTGTTTTTATTTATTTTTAATTCAAAAGGAAGATAAAGAAATAGTAATAAAAAATTGCTAATCTGACAGCATTTGTCTCCCAAAACCCTCAATCACCCAATCATATTATGGCGTTTTAGTGATTTATCCTTTCATATTTTAAACCCTTTCTTTGTTGTTAATGCTGTTTGATTCTTCCATAAAATATTATTTAATTTACATTGTTAGCTATAAATTTATTTTTAAAAATTATTTCGAAAAAAGTTATCTATTTTATTTAAATATTCTTTTATATGTTCCTCTCATAATATTATTATAAAATTAATGAAACATTTTAAATATAAATCATAATAATGAGTATATAAAAAACAAAAATGTCAATCATATATAAATTTTACTTATTTTAAATATATCTTACACTAGAAACAGTGTATTTATTTATGAGCTTTTTTCCCCGACAAAAAATGGTAGCTAATAAATGAAACATAAAAGGGTTGATAAGGAACAAATCCAGAGTGGAATTGCTGAGATTCAAATTATAAAAGCCTTTTTTTAATTATACTAGTTAATTAATTTAATAATTGATTATTAGTTTGAGCACTTTTACTTTCTGTTACAATTTTTAATCAATTCTTTCTGTTAAGATGAGGTCGTCTGTGTCAGAAAATTACTGTTTTAAAAGGACACAAAAGATAGATTTGGTGGGAGCAGGCAGCATTATGGAATCTATTCCTTCATCCTTAATTCACTCTAATTTAACTAATTTAATATATATTCCTTTTTAACGAAGTTATTGATTTTTCATGGCCTCTTAGTACCTGTACTAATTTTTTTAGACCAAAATTACCTGTACTAATTAAATTAATTCATGTTTAATATTCATAATATTATGTATAAAATTATATTCTTTCGTAAAATAACATGTATTAAAATATATACAAAAGAAATATCATCATCTTTACATTAAGAATGACTGGAAAAAAATATCTACTGGGCCCTATAATTTCATATGACTTTTAATCAAGTCCCTAATTTTTTTTATCGGGCGGTTATAGTTCCACATGATTTTTACCTTTTACTTGTTTCTTTATCTAATTTTTTTCTTCAAAACACAGCTTTCTATCAATCAACTGGAAGGAGAGAAAAAAGAGTAAGTTTTGTTGAAGAGTTAGGATATTACAACACCATAAATAAAAATAAGGAAATTAATAAAGGAAAATGAATGAAAAATTTGTTGGTTTAAAAATAATTTGTATATTTTTACACACACAAAATACTGATACTTTAAAGTGTTTCATATGTGAAATTAAAAGTATCAGTAATTGAATTAGGGTTATTCCGACAAATAAATTTTTAAACAATGATTTTTTACTGATTTTTCATTAATTAATAATTTGCAGCTGAATGGTCATAATCAAATACTGAAATCATGTCCCTAGCTATTATCAAAGGCTAAACATAAAAAGATGAAATTGAGAGAGGTCTCCTAAAATTAGGTTTATTAATTAGGTCGTCCTTCTAAAACAAGAAGTGAAAATGAGGTCCTACTCCTACCAAACCAGAACCTTTTTTTTAAATACAAGAAAATAAAAAGAAATTAATTTTGGGTAGATTTTGTTAGGCACTTTTTTCAATATTGATGATAAGGGTAGGGGATGCCCTGCGAAGTAAAGCTGTTTTTGTTTTGGGGTCCCCTATCGTATCTGTTCCTCACCTTATAGGATCAAGCAATTCATCAATTTCATTACAACACATTTGTACACATAAAAGTTTAAATGTGTAGCAAAAAATGGGTCTATTTCGCAACCAATTTGGAGGCCCAGAAGAGCGTTGCATAATGAAATAAGCTCAATTGCATTTCTGTTCAAGTTTTGGATCCATTTGGCAAGTCTGATGGATACAAGTAACATGTGAACATAAGTTACTTTTATTGATAAGCCACAAATCAGAGCTTCTTACCAAAAGTTGCAACTTATGTGGTCCCCGCAGCTCGTGCTTCTACCTGTGCAGCAACACAGCGACGACGCGTGTAGTGGCGTGAATGGAATTGGATTGTGGCCGCGCTCTTGTGCGTGTTGGTTTTATAACCAAATAATAATAATAATAAAAAACATTATAAAATAAAAACAAAATAAAATAAGATAAAACAAAACAAAATAAATGGGATTATGAGTTTGATCCTTCTCTAACATTTAATTTTCATGGTTTATATTTTAAATTTTGTAAATAAGTCACTTATCCAAACGTGTTCCCAAATGCATTCACTTCTACAAATAAGTCACTTCCTCCACCGATTTTCCAAATACAAATCACTCTTACAATCTGACTTATTTTCCAATCGCACTTCTCCATAAATACTTGTATGAATAAATTACTTATCTTACCGCTTTACCAAACGGGCCCAATATCTCTTTGGGTTTCATTAAATATTATTAAATCTTGATTGATATTAATTAAGGACCAAACTTATAGCTTAAATATGATTCTTTTTTACTTGTATTTTTTTTTTTCTAAGCACATCATATAACTTCTAAGGATCTTGACCAAGAAGATTGTAAACACTCAGCAAATCAACATACCCAACTAAAAGCTCTCTGTTCGAAGGCATTGTTGAATCAATTATATATTACTTTGTTTTTTTCTTCCAAAGAAAGTGATGTAGAAGAGAACCTTGAGCCCAAATCGAAGCATACACACACATGTATACATACACATATAGTTTACGCCTCTTGCATGTGTTTGGGAATCTGCTGGAATAAAGGAGTTTATGGATTTCGAAATGCTTTTTACGAATTTCATAATGCCTTCTGTCTTAACTTGCGTGTACCGTTGTGTGAAAGATTTTTCAAATATGCACATTTTCTATTTCCAAAGAACAATACTTGAGCCAGTTGGAGTGTATTGTTCTTATAAGTGCTTGTGTTTTCCCATTGAAATTATGAATGAAGTTACCGAAATGGGAATATGTCAATGTCTTTATTCTATCTTACAGCGTTGAAAAACTCCCAAGAAAAAAAAAAGAACTTTGACGAAAAATAGATAATCAGTTTCACCAACCAAAAAAGCCTATGATAATGTGAAGGTCAGCTTCATATTGTTTTTCTGCATTCTAAAGTCTTCTTTGAAAAATTATGTGTTCCCTCTCAAAACTTTTGACATGAAGGACCCCTTCACTTTAATTTAAACAAATCATTGTTATTTTCACCAAGAAAGGCAAAGGTGAATTCTAATTCCTTATCTGTAAATATATATATATATAACTTCAATTTATAGAGTTTTGGTATTTTTTTTGTTATTGGTTTATAAATAGTAGTTAGTTTCCTTTTCTTTTATGAGTAAATAGTAGTTACTGGGTAACATGATGGAATTAATAATGGGGAATATGATTAATGATGATGTTAAGAAGAAGAAACTATATATTAATATAATGTGTCATATTCATTTGGCTGTCTCTTTCTCTGTCTTTTCGGTTAAATCATTTCACTCACTTCTTCTACTTTGATCCCACTTTATTTATCTCTTACTCGTCCTTTTGATTCTCTCTAATATTCGCACGTGGCATGCTCTTAGAAAACATTTACCAGGTTTTAAAAGAAGGTATGTAATTAGTAATTAATAAGAAGTCTTATTAACAAGTGGTCACTATTAATAACTATTCTGCTATCATTTCCTGCACTAAAACTTATCCTTGTATATTTTTACATGTTAACAAATTTTTTAGTGGATTCATTTATTCTTTAAGATTTTATTATGCTTTCTATTGTATTGACCTCTAAAAAGTAATTACAACATAAATGATCATAATCCTATCATTGTGATAATCATATTGCAGTGTAGTTTATTATGTATGATAGAATTAGAAAGGTCAGGCAACATTGCCTGGGCATTTCAAGGCCCTAGATAGACGTACCAACGGGGTTTCGATTGAGCGGGATGGATTAGTTCCTCGTAACTTAACGAATTAATGTTTGAATTTCTGTAAGAATCTCGAATATACTAATAATGGAGATTTGAATCCAGTGGAAGGGGCTAGTATCTTACAATATGATAAATTAAGGTTTGAATTTATAATATTAGAAGTATACACATTTAGTTTATGACAATACCTCCAATGAGATTGCATCAAATAGAAGAGTACTTGAACCAAAGTGCATGTTTGAGAAATCTCAATCGTGCACACAAATCAAAACAAAAAACATTTCAAAATTTATAAAAAAAATCTTGAAATCCGTAAATTCTTCTCGGACTCTATAAACTCCTTTCTATCTACGGATTCTGAAACACGCAATTTCTCTTATATGCATGTATGAGATCAATAGATGTTCAAGTTTGCCCAGGATGGTTGGTCCGACTGATTGACAAGAGGAAGGCAAGGTGCCACGTACCCGCCAGGTCTTGGGCTCGAATCCTGGGAAGTCCCTCACGGGGCGATCCCGGATTAGTCTGGATCCGAAAGAATCTGGGACACCGAAAAAGTTTTCTCTCACTAAAAAAATAGATATCCAAGTCTATACTTCTCATATCAATCACCGACAAACGCATCATTGAAATTACTCTTTAAGTAACATTGATTGTTAACAATATTGAACATATATAGAGACGCAAGGTGTCGGCGTTGATTGATTTGAAATTCAGAATTGAAAATTGAGTTCCACAAACATAAAATCGAGAACAAATCAAAAGACTTTGGACAGGTGGAAATTAGAACTGTGTGTTGAAAACTATGTGCTAATTTCATCCCTCATTCTCTTCACACTCCTCTTTGTAAGGTTGAGATAACATTTTATTTAATCATATTTATAAATTATTTTATTAAATTTAAATTTTTTATGTCAATGTACAAATTTATATTAATTTATTATGTGTTGACTTTACTTTTATGTATTTCAATGGATATTAATAGAAAATGTTGAAAAGTTATTAAATTTTAAGACATAGTTAATTAGATTTAAAGCTTTCCTTAATTAATATGAAACATGCTATAAGTAATTTAAAAATAAGATTGGACGAGTATTTTCTTCTTGTTTTTCAATTTCTATATTACACACACCATCTCCCAAATATTTTATAATATATATATATATATAACCAATATTTTGATGTGATTTACGTGAGTAAAATTTTTGGCAACTCAAATTATTTGGTGGTGAAGTTTAGGTTGAATGAGTCTTTCAAATATGAAATATTGAGAAAAATTTTACACATACATGTAGCCCCAGGTGGCACAGTTTGAATAATTTGCGGCTTGTTTTGATATATATATATATATTTGGTAAGGACTTGTTTTCACATATATATATATTATGTTTCAAAATATTGAATTAATGACATTTAGTCTAGGTTCTCCAAATGTTTTTTCCCGAGAAACTGAGGTGCTATTGTCGATTTAAAGAGTTATACATTAGTATTTACAACTTAAATTTAAATGTCTTATTTTAAATTGAACCCCGTTAATTTTTATTTGGACATTAAAAACTTAAAAATAAGCTTTTCATTTGTAAATTATTAATAATTATAAGAACAAAGAGTAAACAATATGGGAAATTATTTATAAGGATAAAGATAATACTAAAAATATTTTATTCCAAGAGAAACATAAAATATTGGCATATTATTGAATTGTTTTGCAAATTTTCTTCAGTTTTCTGAGTAAGTTTAATTACGTGCCCTTTTCATATTTGAATTTTGCATTATTTGAATTTTAGGATATTGCCACAAAAAAATATGACAACCATTACCATTTATATTGTGATTGTGAGCTTTCATTTATTTGTTTTGGTGGAATATTTAGTAATTTTTGTGCTTGACTGTGGATAAAGTATTTGCCAAAATTACAATAAAAATGAAGTGAAAGAATAAATGAAATGACTCCTCAGAATTGGAAGACTATTAATCTCAAGTTTCCTCCATGTCTCCCTGCATTTATTAGACTTTTTACATATTTTACATATTATTAAATAAAAATAAATATATGATTTTGAGTCACGATGAAAATACTTTTTTCAATATTATAATCTTCAATCACAATAAAAAAATAAATATATTATTAATTGATGATTATTTATAAAAAATAAATTTATCTTATTATTGTTTTTAATACCAAAAAATTTATGTAACATGAAGAAAAATATTTAAACAATATTTGGGATGGTAAAAAAAGGCCTTAACTTGAGGCTTTAAAAAATTAGTAACGATATGGGTCATTTTCTTTCCCCGATCACGTTTCTATTTTTGGACGGTAATTAATAAAAAAGAATAATAATGATGGTGATTATTATTATTAGAATACAATATACTTTTAATCATTTATATTTGCGTTATATTTTATTTTAGTCCTTTAAGTTTCAGCCCATCAAATTTAACGCCGTTAGTATCTCTTAACGGAAATTGCTGACTCATCAAACTTAAATGACATGGCATTCACATGGTTGTACAGTCATCAATTAAGTTTAATTTAAAATATAAAATTTATTATATTATTAAATTCACGTGGCTGAACATGATATTACACAATTTAAAATATAAAATTTATTATGTGTTATTAAATTAAAATTAAAATGTGAGTATCTTTGTCTACATTTTATTACACATTCATCAATTAAGTTTAATGAGTTAGCAATTTCCGTTAGATACTAACGGCGTTAAATTTAAAGGACTGAAATTTGAAAGTGTACTTTTTAAACTTAAAGAACTAAAATGAAATATAAAGTAAATATAAAAGACTAAAAGTATACTTTGACCTTGTTGTTATTATTATTATCATTATATGTAATCGAAAAAAAATTATTATTAACATTATTATTAAAGATGGGTCTAGTACAGAGGCTTGGTGTGATTCTCACGTTGGACAAAATTGAAATGTAACGAACCACAAACATTTTGTGGTATGCGTGTCTTTATCACTTGTTCCTTCAAACACTCTTCAGACAATGCAAGCTGGAAATTGCAAATGAATATATATAGTGACACTGACCAATTTTTTTTTTTGTGTGACTTTCTAAGTCAAACTGATTTTAACCTTTTTACTATTTTTTTAAATAAAAGAAGAGGCATCTCAAATTTCTATGCAAGATTAAATAAAACGCAAAAAAAATGTAATTATTAATTTCAACTTGCTTGAGTCTTCTAAATATATTAGAGTTAGAGGCAAAAAATGTAAACAGATTCAATTCAATTTAGGAAGTTATTTTATTTCATCAATTTTAATTTAATGTTGGCCAGCACATTAAAAAATTGCTGAGTTTTCTGCGTGACATAAACATAACTCTCATATTATCCTTTTCGTGTGAGTCTAGATTTCTTTGAAAGAGGAATATGCGAGAGAGAGAGAGAGAGAGAGAGAGAGAGATGGGGAATGTGGGGTCAAATGATTTTGTTTATATGAAAAAACCAAAATGGAAGCTTTTGTTTTTTTAATAGTATAAACAAAATGGTATTGTAAGGAAAGCATGCAAATTTTTGAATTACATAAAAAGGAACCGAGTAGGCGTACTGAGAAATAATATGATAAAAGAAAGAAGTATGCATAATTTCAATATGAATATTACAGAGCGAAAGTGTCGTGCTTAAAGACATTTGTTGGAGTGCTAAAGTTCGATACATTACTTCTTCCTTTTTTTTGTGATATCGAAAGTTTAAATGAATTGAGTCTTCACTGGAACTTACCCGGATCAGGATGTGTCTTCAAATTCAGAAAACGCTTACATTATACAAACCGCCCACCATCAAAATCCTCACGTTGTTTAGCATTTTAAGGGACATTCGTGCAAATGTTGAGTAAGGATAATGTGTTCATTTAAAAACGTGATAGAGAAGTACTTTTACCATTTACGAAGTAAATGTGTGAAGAAGATTATTTCATTTTACAGAAATTTGGCTATTTTAAACGTGGCCACTATCTCATGACCTAAACAATGACAATAAACATACAAGAGGTACTTGATTGTCTCAAAACATTGTTGCGTGTGATATAATAAATGTGAAATAGCTTAGGCTTCATGACATTTTGATGCCTTTTCATTGTCCCTTTAATATATTCATAATAATAATAATACATTGGTCCAAACTATATATATATATGTATGTATATAGAACGGGTGATAAGAAATCACCTTGTTTAGATAACCCTTTTAGAGGCAAATGATGTTAATAAGTTCAACGTTGAATTGAATCTGGTTACTAATTTTTTGTTTTTTGTAAATGACTTTGGGCTAAACCATTGTAGGAGTCCAGATTGACATTGGGCCTTTCAAATGTAATGTTCATTCCCGGTGCAATAGCATTCATTTGACCTGTCTGCTTCAATAATATCCTACATCTCTTGATGAGAGGTGTAGAGTGATGAAGAGCTGCTTCATTTGACCTGTCTGCTTCTTGCTGGAAGAACAATCCCCAACGGTACATAGCAAGGTGTATAAGGAGATATGGAGGTGGAAAGGTATAGAGCGTATCAAGGTGTTCATGTGGATTCACCCACAAATAGTTGGAGAAGCAGGTGGTCCTCTACTCCAGCTAGGTGCCAACACTGTAACGATTGGTAGCGAGGATACCATACATATTCTGAGGGATTGTGTTTATGCAAAATAGGTATGGATGCACTTGGTTGATCCCAAACATGCTTCAACGTTCTTTGCAGTACCTTTGAAAAACTGGTTTTCACTGAATCTGAAAAGAGAATTGGGGAGAGGTGAAAATGGGGATTGGAACTTAATTTGGGGAGTGACCATATGGAAGCTGTGGAAATGGCGGAACCAACAAATATTTGAGTAGGATTTCGTGAAGCCAATTGATCCACTGGCTCATATAGTAAGCGGATGGACAAGATATGTGACATTACAAGAGGATGATTGCAAAGGTACACAAACAACAGCTCAGCCAAAATGGAACCCGCTAGAGTTGGGATGGATAAAGGTGAATGTAGATGGAGCGTTTTCTTCAACTTGACGTATTGTAGGGAGTGGAGGAGTATTTCGCAATCAGCAAGGCAAATGGGTAACAGGTTTCACACAAATCTCTAGGTCCATGTACTGTGATGGAGGCCGAGCAGCTAGCTATGTTCAAAGGTTTGTCTATGGCGTGGGATTTAGGCTTCAGAAATGTTATACTTGAGTCAGACTCAAAGATCCTGGTGGAAATGATGAGGGATCAGCAGATTAGAGAACCATGTAATTTGTTGTCATTAAAAATTCGGCAATTCCAGAGGTATATTGGGAGATAAGAATCTTGTATGTTTCACGGAAGCAAAAAGAGCTTGCTGATGCACTAGCCAAGGAGGGGCTAAGGAGGTCGATAGTGTATGACTCATGTCCTAAGCACTTGAGAGATCTAGTGTTCAATGAGTCACTGGGAGCAATTCCCATTTAGATCTTAGCTTTTGTAATCTATGGCCGTTGAGCCTCTTTTGTATGGAAAAAAAAAGAAGTGTAGATTGATGAAGAGCCATTCAAGGTGGTGGAAAAAGCTAGAGCAAGTTTCATATGTAGTATTTTATAATTTATAAAATAGTAGAGTATGATTCTTTGCATTTATATGTCAAGTTTACCATCTATTTCTTGCAATTTAGCATAAATCTTACAGGTATGGCTCTGTTTGCAATTTATATGTCAAGTTTCATATTTCTTTTTCGGTCAACGAGAGATTAGACCACAACGCATAAATCCTAATTGGTTCAATATGTGGAATCAACTAAACAAAGAAATTTTAGGAAACAAAAATCGGACAAAGCAAAAAAAAAAAGAAGCTAAGATCGGATATCACAGTGCAAAAAATGGTTACCCTTTCCCTACTATTCTCAATATCAAATCTATTTACCTAGTTTGATTAACTTAACTGTATTTATACTTTAATCATCTATCTTTCTCTCTTAATATTTACTTATTATTAAGGGAGTATTAGTTAGGGTAATTTAAAAATAACAAAAATAGAAATATATTATATATTAATTAAGATCGATTCCTCAATTAAATTTTATTTTAAAAACCAGAAGAATATTATAAAAGGAAAATAAGTAAGATCAATGTGACTTGTTAATAAATATTTTCCATCTTCATTTGGTGGTTTTTTTAAAAGAAAGCTCATAAAAAAGGGAAATGAAGGTTATAATTCTAAATTCCTGTTATAAACTAAAGGAAATATAAAAGATGAAGAGATGAAGAGAGAATTAGAGAGAAAGATGAATCAATGCTTTCTTCACTTAGATGTATAAAAGGTGTGGTACAAAGTGTCCTATTTATAGGCTTTCAACTCCAAGTAAGAGTTACATAGATTCAATGGCAAATTCAATCCCCATTAGTGTACAAAATGTAACCCTTGAGTTATTGGCATGATGACTCTTAAAGGCTATTCATTGTAAAGGTTATGGATGATGAAAATGAAATGCCAAGAGGTGAGAGTTTATGGATATTCATAATATATAATATTTTATAACACTCCCCTTGGATGTCCATAAATTCTTTTGTGTCTCATTAAAAACCTTACTAGGAAAAATCTATTGGGACAAAAACCTAGTGAAGGAAAAAAGAGTACATAATATATAATGAAGCTGCCTCGTTAAAAACCTTACCAGGAAAACTATGTAGGACAAAACCTTGGTTAAGGAAAAAAGAGTACATCATAATATTTACTCCCTTTGAAAATAATATCAATCTCACTTCTTATGATAACATCGTCACTTTTATTCCTCTGGTAACAACATCACCTTTTATCTTTTTATCTCTATGGAGTATACTAAATTCTCGTCAAGCAAATAATCTCTAATGCCTTTCGGACCATATCTTCCTTTTGGTTGAATCATACATGACACATTGTCATCATGTAATATCTTTAAAGCATATTGATCAAGTCTCCAGTATCCCTCCTGAAAACACTAAATCATTGCATCAAATCTCAGTTTTACTATCCATTTGTATACCTGCAGAAATCTAATTTTCATAATAAATATATAACATAAATATCAACGAATCATGTAAATTAACATGGAATAGATCATAAGGGACTTTTATTCTATTAAATTAAATTTTGTAACCAAAATATCAAAGTACAAAGTCATAACTTTCAAAATAAGATGCATCATATACTATTTTTTAATATCATTTTGAATAATGTATATATGCTCAAATTATTTTAGTCCATATAGCATTTTATATGGATAATGATTTTCTTAAACATGTTTTTAACAAGTTAGAACCTTCAAGAATTTTCATATAAATTTCACATTCATTGAGCCATATGTTTAGGATATAATAATATCCAATAGAGGTATATTTTGTGTTCATATCATTCCAAATTAGAAATTATTTTCCATCCACCACAAAATAATATACCTCATCATCATACCATTATGAAAACATGTGTTTTCATATAAACGTTCATGTCTCCTAACAACTTTATATTTCATGCATTTGAATTACTGGTCCATAATTCTCATATATAGAAACGATGCAATCATATTTTATTGCATCTTTTTCCTTTTCTGTTGGCCAATCACCTTTCTGTTATCATTTTATGACAGATTCACATATAAGATCCTCATTTGATCACGTGATATTATTATCAAAACTGTTGTCAACAACTTTATCCTTTTCGGTTCCATTTTTCTCTTTGCGAATAACTTATCAAAATCTCGACATTACTTTTCAGGTACCTGAACCTCTCTTGAGGTTTTATAACTAGTTATGTCTTGGCCTCTTCTAGAGTGCCAACCTCCTCAATATAACCATCTTAATTATATGCTCATCTTTATCCAAAGTATATTTGGAATCGATTGTTTATCATACTTTAGACATGTCTCATTTTTATTTACACTAATTGGAGCATTTTTAGTTGGAATATGAGAATTAGTAATTCTCATTTAGGTCAGTAATTTGATTAGGCAGATATTTTTACAATATCTCATGAATGTAATATTCGATGAACTTCTGGTTCATACTCTTTTACTTGAGGATCTATATTTGACAATAATAATGCATTCAATGTATTTTTGTTTCGAACCACTTAATTTCTCCCCCTCATATGAAATTTTTTTTCCAAATGATAATCAACTAACAATGCTGTACAAGCCTTATAGACCCATTTGATCCTTTTAGAAACATAATTTTGTTTCATTTAGATACAAACAAGGAGGAGAATCTTGCCCAACATTTATCTGTACTTTCCATCTATGTGCATTGTGGTGGATCAATAAGAAAACATCGTACATTCAAACCTTTAAAATGAAAAATATCTGGCTCCTGACCAAAAGCCAATTTCACTGAGAGAATTTTGTTGGCTTAATATGTATAAGTGATGTAATATATCAAGTCAGATAAACCAACACTGAAATAATAATCTTGTTCTCATCATAAACATTGATCAAGCTATATATGGAGGCTTTAATAAATTCTTATGTATCGTATAATTTGGAAATTGTGCACTCATGAACATAATGATTTATTCAAACAATTGTGCAAACTTCAGGTTGCAAGCTACTAATAATCACACATGTAACCATATTATAGATGGATCTATCAAACTTATTGAATACTTGTATGGTTTACATGCTTTTCAAATGGGCCCATATAAGTTAATATATTTCCAGAAATGTAGAGATCCATTTCAAATCATAACCAATGATATTCTCATGATCTATATTCTATTAAGAACAAGCATCACATGATAACCTTTGAATTATATATAATGTGATGACTATTCATGAAGAATCTTCTAGCTCTTGAATAGATGTCAATATACAATCTTTGACATTATATTGCATCTTATATATGACTCGGATGGTCAAACAAGTTATATCAACAATAACTTTGTCTAGATCAGTAAACTTTTAGTTTACTATAACAAGTTTTCAATTTTCTAACATATTGATTTAAAATCTCAATATGATATTCAACATAACATGCATTTTAGGAGATCTTACATCCATTTTTGGGAGATCAAAAGGCTTAACATCTCCCCTCATAAATGGAAATATATACAAAATTAGCTCACATTTGTATATAATGATTTCCCCTCAAATGTGAGTCATATAAACATGCTTTTCTTATTCAATGTATTTCACTTGAAAGTCTTTATATCTCATGACTTCCATACAATTTTGGATTTCAATCCAATTGGGATATCGTTTTTAGACTTTTGAGTGAATCAAAACTCTAATATAGGTTTATGGGTCATAATTTTCATCATCACTTCTTTTTTCGTCCATAAACTACAAATTTATATTAGTTCTTCAGGAACTAAACCAATTCTCTAGCTAGTTCTACAGAAACTAACATATATTATTATATAACAATATAAATTCCATGGTTATTTATGGTTTAATAACTAACCAATTTAACCTTTTTCAATAGATTGACATGTACTTTTCTATATAACTCCAGGTCATATTATAACATTTTCTCATAATTTTGATGCCATTAGAAGGCTCAATTTGTTAATCAATCCAATAATATGATCATGACCCCTGTCATTTTGTATTTCAATAGTACATCATCACTTCCTCCAAGTATTGGTCTTCTGGACCAATGCTAAAATCTTTAAAAGTTACCAAACTTTGATGCTTGAACATTAAGCCTTCAGGGCTTTGATATTTGTAGTTTTTTTATTATTCAAATGCACAATTTTTCTTGCCATTTGCAAGTATCCACAATGTTCTTCCGTAAAGGAACTATTATAATAGTGATGTGACTTTATGTCATTTAATCACAATTACAGAAACATCTTGGCTACTAGCCATTAAAATAATACTATAATAAAATAAATTCAGTAAATTTAAATTCATAACTGAATATAAACAATAATAACATAATAAGAGATAACAAAATGAAAATGAATGGCAAAAAAATGAAATGTAAATAGAAATGGAAAGTAAAATATAAGGAACATATAAATTATAATAACAATAAATAAATAACGGTAAATAAATAACATAGATAAACATAATAATAAAATGAAATGAAAAGATAAAATAACAAATAAATGAAGCGTAAATAAAATTAAACAACTTAATATATAAATGTAAATAATGATAGAATTAAAATAACAAAATATAAATATCAAATAAATAAATGAAACGTGAATAAATAATATAACAACATGAAATAAATATTCATAAAAGGGATGACAATATATACAGTGAGATAAGGAAATATATATGGCAATATAAATAAATGTGTATATAAATAAATATGCAATAAACAATAAATAAATATCGAATATATGTGTGCGTGTGCAATAAATAAATAAATAAACATTATAGACGAAATAATATAAATAAATAGCACAATATAAATAACAGGTAGAAAGAAAACAATAAACAATATTAACAATAAAGTGAACAATAGAGTGATATATATATATATATATATATTTATATGAGTGATAGTAATGTGAGTATAACCATAATGAAATGAATAAAGAAGAAAAAAATTAAAATAAATTGAAAATGAAAGTAGAGATGGAAAAATATAAAATATAAGAACAATAAAATAAATAAAAATATTGTAAACATAAGAATAATAATTGTATGAACATAATATAAAAAAGAATATTATAATAAAAATTAATGTCTCAAATATGGCTTTTATATTAAGACAATATAAATAAATTCTAAAGAGGATTATAATAAGATATAATAATGAAAACATTCTCTAATCTTAGTTATGAAACCCGATTTATAAAACAATTGGTAGGAAGTGTCACCTTCAATTTCATATGAAGGCTAAGATTATCATTGATATATTATATAGAGATAAGATAAAAGAAGATAGAAGAAAAATGTTAATACAACGATAAGAAAATACTCCCTTAGCAGAGCCTCGTGTTGATAACGTGTTATAAACTAAAGGAAATATAAAAGATATAGAGATGAAGGGAGAATTAGAGAGAAAGATGAAGCAATGCTTTCTTCATTTAGATGTGTAAAAAGTATGGTACAAAGTGTTCTATTTATAGGCTCTCAACTCCAAGTAAGAGTTACATAGAATCAATGGTAAATTTAATCCTCATTAGTGTACAAAATGTAATCCTTGAATTATTTACATGATGATCCTTAAAGGCTATTGTTATGGATGATGAAAATGAAATGTTAAGAGGTGAAAGTTTATAGAGATTCATAGTATATAATATTTTATAATAATTCCGATGTTATTGCAAAATATTTCCAAAAATAGCAGACTCCTTCGCCTTCGTCCGGTGTCCGACACAGAGCTTCAGACACAGGAAAAGGGACTGAAAGAAAACCACTTTACTTGGTGACTCTTCGGATCTCTCCCTCTCTTCCGGCTTCTTCTTCTCCTTCTATGTCTCGACCACCAAACCGCGAGTTTCAGGAATGGTGGAACAAGCAGCGAGCTACGGACCATGATCTTCTTGAAGACAAATCCGGCGGCTCCACCCGCTCTTTTCTCACCGTCGATATACAAACCGTCCCTGCCGATCGAGATTCGGTGGAGAAGGAGCGTGCCCGTAGTGCTCGCCAGCTTT
>JANTPZ010000442.1:0-32450 GCA_025593235.1 Vachellia pachyceras | reverse complement strand
AAAAAATGAAAAATTAATAAAAAGTTTGTAAATTTTATTAGCCGGAAGGATATGACACATTTTTATACTCAAAATGTATTTGTACAGTAGGATTTCACACATATAGAGTACCGGTACTTTAATTTGGATCTTTTCCGTGGATAAAATTTTTAAACCTGTAATCGTCACCTAATTTCCTTCAAGAAAAGTTCTATCAACTAGTTTATTAGAGATAATTCTATATGAGATTTTTTTAGGAGTTAAATATGAGCACAGTACGTTCTAATTTTTATACTCATTTACTAATTTTGAAACCACTAAATTTTTACTTAAATTCTTCTCAGAATATATTAATAATAAGTCTCACTTATCTTCTCAAAAAATAGTTTGCACCTCCTAAGTTAGGGTCATAGGTCCGCAGCACCTCTCTCGTTATGAGATTTAAATATTGGTTTACCATATTACAAGGGACTAAACAGGCCCAACCTCATTGGTCAAACTATCAGCTTTTGCATTCGATCCTCTCACATAAGATTGAAAAGATAAACAATTTTTTTTTGGGTAAGACGTCATAGGGATACTGGGTCTTTGATCCATACTACAGAACCTCATGGCTAATTTGGGCCGGAAACGGCCCAATATCCTGCTAACCTTTGGCCCATGCTCAAACTGTCAAAGCTGAGGAACCGTGTAAAAGTCATGTATCAACCGAGTTTGTTCTAGTTACATCCCACAGAAAAACACAAATCAAATCATTCACTATGAAAATTTTACGTGGAAATTAATAATAATAATGATGATAATGATAAGAGACGCATAAGACTTTGCAAGAGCGTATAGAGTTGAATGCATCGTGACACAAGATCGCTTTCAAAATATGGTTATCCATTTGACAATATGTCTGGAGGGAAGCATCATGGTCGTGGATGCCAAAGAGAATCAGAGCCGTTGATATGATCCACGTGGGTGTCTGGGGTGAGGGTTTAATAATTTTGGTGGCAACATACTAAGATCTTAACTGTCATCACTACCAACCTTCATGAAAATCTGGCTTTTCTTAACTTGCCGACGTCCATTAACTCTTCAAGTTCTCTGTATTTTGCCTTCTTCTCTCTCGGCCCCCCCGGCGGGGCGGGTCCTCTTGTTTTATTATTGTTCAGTCAAACACGTCTCTCTCCCTCTCTCTCTCCCTCCTCTCTGCAAACACCGTAATCAGCTGGTTTCTGTCTTAATCTTTCATGCCATGCTCTTCCCTCTTGTAGTTTAATTAATCATTTTTGTTTCTGAATTTTAGGACGTCGTTTTCACTTTTATTTTATCCCATTCAACAGTGTATTTACCATCTCTCCCTCTAAATTCTGTTAATGTAGTGAAAAGAAAGCCATGATTATATATAAAGAGGCCAGAGCCGTCAACGGCAAGTTGTCCTAATGGTATAACGTCACCGGAAATGTTCAGATAAGGTTTCTGGTTGAAGCCCGACGTTAGCATATTTGTGCACGTGCGTGTACTATTTAAATTGTAGAAAAGAAGACAGTTTAACTTTAAAACTTGGTGTGAAATCAGGACTAAACTGACGTATATCAAGAGACCTTAATTAAGAACAACTCTTGTTTGAATCTCATATAATACTAAAACCACACAAAGTATAACACAACCTGAAAACAAAGCTTACCCATACTAAGAACAATTCTTATTTATGTTTGATCATATTCTTGTTTCCTCTCAACATAGTAGATTGTGTCAAGTGGTTTGTTGGCTGATTCTTCTGCCTTGCACCGGTGGTCATCAATTGTTAGAGTTTTTTTTTTAAATATAACACTACCTGAAAAATGTCATTTAACGACGAAAAAATCCATCATTAATTAAATGGTTATTTTCCATCAGAAAATTTTTATTTAGTGACGGAAAATATTAGCGACCATTGTTTTAGCGACGGAAAGTGACCTATATGTCTTAACCATATTCAAATATTGTTTTATGTATTCACATAAACTTAAATTCAAAATGGTATAATTAAGTAGCCAAAATCCATTCTATTATGATCAGGCATGTTGGTGCTCTTTAGTTTGATGGTAGTGTTAAATTCTTGTGTGTAATTATTTTTTCCTTTTTATTACTCGTATTGAGTATATCATGTGTTTATAAATTTACTAGATTTCTTAATTCACAAGTTTTCTCATTTTTCTCCCAATATTCGTATAGACCACGCCCCGCATTTGCTTTTAATTTGGTCACCAATGACATTATACAGCTATGTTTCTATTCATAGGTAAAGAGAAAAATTATAGGGAGAATTACCCAGATATCCCAAATAAGGGAATGTGTTATAAAATGATCCTAAGAAGTTGTTAATCACAAATTGAGAAGCACTATTTACAAGTGAAGCAGCTACCATTAACAACCTCTTAGGATCATTTTGTAATACATTAACTTGCTTAGGATCACTGTACTGTTTTATTCTTCATTTATTAAATTATTATGTTGACTTTATTTTTATAGGATACATTATATATTAAATAGAAATAAAGTTAGGAAATTGTTAAATTTTCATGACAAAAAAAAGGAAGTTGTTAAATTTCAAGGTGAAATTATAAGTTTTAAGATTTTTATTAGTACCATATAACTATGATATTTATTCTATTTCACACGTTACCAAATTATTCACAAAAAATATCCATTTATTAGCATCTATATGAATTCTGCGAGGTCATTAATTAGTGTGTTTGTTTGGAAAAGCTTATTTATTCTCCATAAGCACATTCAACAGTGTTTTTTGTAAAACGAGATAATCTCCTTCACATATTTACCTCAACTTACGTAAAAGTATTTTTCTACTGCGTTCCTAAACGGACACAGTGTCTCTGTAGGTTAAGAATCTTGTAGTTACTTGAAACTTCCATAGCCACTCTCAAGGATAATATAACTCCGCCTCTACGGCATGTTCTTAGTTTTGTGCCAACGGCTCCTATACAATCCCAAGAATTATTTTCATTAATTGTTTATCTTTAATTGTTTATAGAAATAAGATATATATTAATTAACAATAGAAATAAGATATAGAAGTATAAATAAAAGTCTTATCTTGTAGTTATAGGCATTTCTATTAATTAACAATAGAAATAAGATATTAATTAACAATAGAAATAAGGCATTTCTATTTTACTATTGTAGTAACTATTTTAGATGTTTATCTATAAACAATTAATATATATTTTCATTAATTGTTTATCTGAAAAAAAAAAGTCTTATCTTGAAGCATTTGTAGGGCCTACAACATTTAGTTATTAGAGCTACATGGAGGGTTATAGGGAGAATAGTGTGTGTTGTTGGAAGATATATAGATATATATATATATATATATGATGAATTTATTAGGAGAATTTAAACAAAATGCATGCCACGTGTTGGGGGAAAAAACTCATTTTGATGAACTATTTGGAACAGCTTACAGAAAATTAAATTTTGATAAATTGTTGAAAACTCTCACATTAAAAAATTTATTACCCAATGGTATATATCTAAAATTTGTTTGAACACACAAAATCTTTGTGTGGATGTAACTATTTTTTAACTGTGTGAAATAAATTTGGTTGTATATAAATGTGCATATATATATATATTGATGAAGATATATGTGAACACTTTATAATAAAAACCTAATTGAGTAATATGTATTTCGTTTTTCCTTTAAAATAGGACACTTGCAATTTTGCACATAACGAAAAAATTCTACCTGTATTGTTCATAAGTCCTTAAAGCAAATTTCATTTTCTTTTAGCAGTAAATATTTGAATTAATGGGGAATCTTTCGGTAATTTTAACCCCTGTTTTTCAACAAAGCCTCCACGATTACTTAGCATTAACTCCATTGACATAAAAAATTTTAAGCATTCGACTATTCATATGTGAATTTGTTAAGTATATATACGTACAACAACTAATAATAAGGGCTCGTTTGGTAGGCAGAATTTATTTTGATGGATATGGAAATGAAAATGAGGTTTAAAAATATGTTTGGTATGTCATGGAAATGATACATGATTTTTAAATGAAAAGACTTAAATGCCCTTTTAAATTAAAAAAATATTTTTTTTAAAATCTTATAAACCGAAGGAGCTTCACTCTCATGGAAATGAGCATGGTCGCCAACTCGCTGTTGAAACCGAAGCAGCTTCTCTCTCGTGTGTTGCCGTCGTGCTTCAGTTTGGTCGCCGTTGAAACCGAAGAAGGAAAAAAATCATCGTGGGTCACCGTCGAGCTTCAGCCTCTTGTGTCGCCGTCGTGGGTCGTCGTTGCTGGAATTCACGATCTGTAGAGCTTGGTCACTGTCAAAACTGAAGGGGGAAAATCATCTTGGGTCGCCGTCAAGCTTCACCATCGTAGGTCGCTGTTGCTGGAGTTTCAGCTTCAGCCTCGTGGAGGTCGCCACCGTCATTGATGGACGAGATTCCATTCACCGTCTGGCTGAGAGATGGAGTGGCAGAGGGTAAAATGGAGAGAGTTGGTATGGAATTAGAAAATTGAGCCTTTTGTGTGGAAATGAAATCCATCAAATTTGATGAAAATGAACTCCATATGGAAATGATTTCCATGCTCTCTTTTTTGTACCAAACAAACATTGTGTTGGAAATCAATTCAATTTCTATTTACATGTGTGCCGTTTCTATTGTACCAAACGGACCCAAGTGTAATTGAAAAAATTGATCACATATATCTATATACCTTCAAAATGAGAGAAAAAATGTCATAATAGTTAAATATAACCTAACACTATTAAATATGTATATACAGAAATAACGTGACCCCATCATAAAAAGTAACGGTGTTAAATTATATTTAATTATTGTTTATGTTTTTAAACCTATATTGAATGTTTATGGATATTTTTACACTTACAAAAAGTATATTATACTAATACAATTTTGATAGAAAATCATGAGTATTTTTGTACCTTTAACACTTTTTTAATACTAAAATTAGTATGATGGGAAATGATTATTCTTAGTTCTTTTAATGCCAATTAACTCTACCTGATACTTCTTCTGGTCTCATGTATAAAGGGGGAAAACTTACCTGTAATGCCTATTATATTACAAGTTATCAAAACTGGTTATTCATAATAATTGTGTAGTAAATTTATTTTTTCCTAAAATACTGAAATACACTTGGTACCGTAATATTTACAAGAAATACTTGTATAGTCTCATAGTGCCGCATCATTCATACTTTTTCTAATAAAAATGTTCATACTTTTCTTTTTATGAATTTCATATCCTATAAATTTTCTTGATCATTTCTCTCTTTTAATAATCCATTACAATAGGTATTTGTGAACCTACAATAAAAAACAATTGAAACATTTTCTTTGGCAAGCATATAGATAATATGGCACCCTTAGAGTATGTAAATATTTTTAATTTATACATATTTAATGTTACTTCACTTATTTACTGCACTGATACATAGTATCCCCATCTCTCTTGAAATTTGATTATTTATGAGACTGGAGCAGCACGAGCATATGGTTTTGAAAAAAAAGTGTAGTTTGGGTCTTGTAAACTTATAGAATGCAGGTTTGAATTTGATTCCTTAATTTTATAAAATATTTTTAATCCCCTAACCCTAATATCATTAGTTTTAAATGATTATTTTACGTGTCAATCATTATTAATTTTAATATTAATAAACTCACTATGTCAATTTTGAGAATATTATGTAACTTTCAAAATTTCAATGTAGATTTTTTTGTTAATGGTGTTAAGATTAGAGGAACAAAAGATTTTTTATAAAACAAAAGATACAAATAACATCCACCATCTTGAAGTATTTTTCATTAGCATTCAATATTTTAAACTAATCTATGATACATCCATCTTCTAAATTATTTTTCTATGATCACCTGGCTCAGCATGTTCAATTTGATACGGGTAGGAGAAGAACCTGACTTGGGTAAACATCCTAAAATACTTTTTGATGGATTTATCACCTTAAAATATTTTTAGGAGTACTAATGCCTCGTTTGGTACGGTGGAAATAGGATTGGAATTGAATTACATGATGTTGTCATGTTTGTTACGATGGAATTACAATTCCATGTGCAATTCAATTCCACCTAAATACCCAATTTCAATTCCATACCCAAACCTATGGAATTCATTTGGTTCCATGGAGTTCAATTTTTTTGGACCAAAATATCCTCCCTTATGCAAAATAGTATTTTTTGTTACATTTCAAAAAAAATCAACATTCATAAAAAAAGATATGGAATCATCTTCATTTCCATGAGATACCAAATGTAATTTTAAAACTCATATTCATCTCCATATCCATATCCATTTCCATCAAAATTAATTCTACGTACCAAACGAGGCATAAATATTTTAAGTTTAGGGTGTTTGTTGCTATCGCAAAAAACATTTTAAGTACAAAATTGCATGAACAATTATTTTAAGACATTTAATGCTACTGAAAAATACTTTAAGTTGTTAAATACATAAAAAATTAGTTTAATTAAAAAATTGAATAGCATTACTCAAAAATACTCTTAGATACCGGATACAACTTAACCCGAAATTAAATAAACAAAATGCAAAAAATGTGTGACTTAAAGCACTAAAGATACATTTCTGTCAAAAAAAATTTAATTAATGAGGGTTTAGCTAGCTGCTACCACCCAATTCAACTTAAATTGTTCATACAAAAATGATAAATTTCCAATGTTTGTGAATATTTTGTAAAAGGGTAACAATTGAAAAACAAGTCAGGATATTATTTAGTTTAATAGTGGATCAATTAGATCACAAAGTAGGCAAAGGGAGTTTGAATCCCACATTGTTCAAAAAAATATCTATGGAGAGGCATTGTAGTAGCGAAACCTTAATCTGGAGTGGTTAATTAGTTGTTTGGATACCTGATAATAATTCCAGTGAGGTAAAGAAACAATTGAGAAGGAATATCTCCTAGAGAAAAAGGTCTAAAAAGAAAATCTGATTTGGACAGTGGCATGTGCCCTTTTTTAATTATCAGCATACCCTGCTCTGTTCTTTTGCCATCGTCATGAAGATTGTGAGTAAATAACTGGAAATCCTCCCATTTTGCTTCATTGATGCTTCTCCAGTGGCCCATAATGATCCTATGAACTATGAACATGTCTCTGTTTCTCTCGAATATTTTCATATCCACAAATAATATGCATGAATCCCATTTTTTCCCTTAAAAAAAAATATCATCCTATCTATATTACTGTTTCATTATGATCGTGGAACTTAACCTGGACAAGAAAATATTCACCATAGTACCAAACCCTATCTCCGAAAATTCCATTACTTGGACAAGAAAATATTCACCATAGTACCAAACCCTATCTCCAAAAATTCCATTATAGCCTTACTATAGGCAATGGCACTAGCCCCCTGTTTCACAAAGATGAAGTTTAAGAAAAGGGTAGGTCCTTTTTCTAACACATATTCATGTATCCACGTGTCGATTATATGGTCAACAATTGCTCATAGTTTTGAACCAGATTATTATTTATTAAATTAAATGACCCCACCTTGATGAGGATATAAATAGGCTTGTGGGCAAGCTAGTCTCAGATCTCATCTCCATTGAGAGGTTTTAGTTCTACAAATAACTTCTAATAAGTTCGTTTCCAGTCTATATATACCTTCACTTTCACACAGCTTCATCATCATCATCATCATCATCATCATATAGAAGCATTAATTCTCTTGCAGAACTCCGCAAGTAACTGAGCAATGTCTGCTGCAACAAAGAGAGATAAAGAAGAGACAAGTTCTGAGATGAGAAGAGGCCCTTGGACTCTTGAAGAAGACAGCCTCCTCATTCACTATATAGCTCGCCACGGCGAAGGCCGCTGGAACATGTTAGCCAAAAGTGCAGGTATGTGGTTCATGCTCTAGTTTGGATTAGTTTATTTTAAATGATTTTATAGGATACGAGGTAAAGCATAAAAGACTCTTGTTTAATGCAATATCTTAACAAGTTATAATTTTTTTTTGGTTTAACAATTCATCAGGATTGAAGAGGAATGGGAAAAGTTGCAGACTGAGATGGCTTAATTACTTGAAACCAGACATCAAACGAGGAAACCTTACCCCACAAGAACAGTTAATGATCCTAGAACTCCATTCTAGGTGGGGTAACAGGTAATAATGACTAATTAATGATCTGATCTGTGCATATGAATTAGTTATTATATATGTTGCAATGAAATTAATTACTAACTTGGGTTTGGTTGTTTATTTATTAAGGTGGTCGAAAATTGCTCAGCATCTGCCTGGAAGAACTGATAATGAGATCAAGAACTATTGGAGAACAAGAGTGCAGAAACAAGCTCGCCAACTTAACATTGAATCTGGAAGCAAGAAGTTCATAGATGCCATTAGATGTTTCTGGACACCAAGATTAGTTCAAAAGCTTGAACATCAACAGAAACTGAATTCTCCTTCTGCTACTACTACAACCTCGTACTCTTCTCTCACAACCGAAACCAACAATCTTCATGTTTCTTCATCTTCCCCATTGTTGCCGACCAACAACAACAACTCTGTTACACCTAATTCTCTGTCTTGTTCAGCATCGTCGTCGTCGTCGTCTTTCCAGAAATCAGCCGCAAATTGTCTTCCCAGCAGTTTCTGCTCCAATAATCCTAGCAACTTTCCCTCTGATTATTCCTGGCAATCCTCGCAGCAGCTTCTGGAACCTTCTTCTTCAGAACTCCCAGCAAGCCCTTGTTATATGTTAGAGAACAATAATGTTTGTTACAGCAATAACCCAGTTCAGGGAAACTTGTTGTTGATGAACAATAATATGACCACCACCGGATATTATGGGATGGATCATAATCTGATGAATCTGCAGGAACCAGAAGCAGCAACGACAATGGTGGGAACTAATTACGACATGTCGTTGCCGTTTGATTATTATTATTATGATCATGCAACTACAGCAGAAAATGAGTGGACGTTAGGAAACATGGCAGATACTTTATGGAACATGGAAGCTCTGTGACAGAATAGCCATTCGCATGCAAATCTCATTAGCTGCTGCTTCTTTTTACCATTCAAGATTCATAATAATGCTAGAGATTATTTTTAATGTCTAAAGTGTATCTCTCTGTTTTTTTTGTTTTATTGTTACAGTAGTTTTGATTAAGGTTAAGGTTGTTTAGGGATATAAGAACTCATCCTGTATTATTGCATGCATGGGATCTTTCTTTTGTGATTAACTTAATATATATATATATATGTATTCTTAATCATCTTTTAAATAGCTTTTTTAGCTAGTCTTGAAAAGACTGTAATTTGACTAAGACAATGTGCATTGTCAACATGCTGCTCTGTTTCTATTCTCTTTCTGTCTCCCTAAAAAGGTTGATCTTGGGATTATTTTGGTGATTAAACAGACAATATACATAATCACAACCGGATCGTTGATATAAGACCAATATATCGGATTGATTAATTTAAAGAGATTAAAAAAAGTTAAATAAATTACTTTAAATATTTATATTTATCACTTCTCTCTAAAATTAATTTGCACATATAAATATTTAAGAAATATCATGTAATTTATGCCATAATTAAGTACTTTGCTTAGTTTACTTAATCTCATTAAAATTAGTTAATGGATCTTATATTAAGGATTGTATAGTATTTTATAAGAAGCTGCGCACTTCTCATTTACAAGTAATGTGACTTGCTACTTTCAATACTTAATATAGAAACTACTTAATTAATAATTTGGATAGATTAAGAAAATGAAATAAATAAATAAATAAATTTGTATTTATATTTCTCTCCAAACTTAATTTGCACGTATAAATATTTAAGAGATATCATGTAATTTATACTATAATTAAGTAATTTGTTTAATTTTTTTAATCTTTTCAAATTAGTTAAGTGATTTTATATTAAAGATTGTGGGTAGTGTTTTATAAGAAGCGCACTCTTCTCATGTACGAGTAATATGACTTACTACTTCCGATACTTAATATAGAAACTAGTTAATCAATGATTTGGTATAGACTAAGGAAATGAAATAAATTAGTTAAGTGATTTGAACAAATGTAATATAATATCTTTTAGATATATCTACATTTGTGACATTAAATTATATATTAATTTATAAATCAAATAATTATTTTAAAAAAGTAATAAATATAATAGATGAAATGGATTAATACGCTATATTTAATTGCAAATTCAACATCAGTTAACTTTTTAGGGTTTGTTTGGAAGTTATTTTGAAAATAACTTTTATAGATTTTGAGGCAAAACCTATATTTTGGAGAATAGATTTTGAAAAATAGCTTTTTACAGATTTCGAGGCAAAACCTAGGTTTTGAAAGTGATTTATGTTTGGGAGGTTATTAGCTTTTACGGATTCCGAGGCAAAAAAGTGGGTAGGAAAGAGGAAAGAGAAAGAATGAAAAGTGGGAAAGGGGAAAGAGAAAGAAGGAAAAAAGTAGGAAAGAAGAAAGAGAAAGAAGGAAAAAAAGTAGAAAAGAAGAAAGAGAAAGAAGGAAAAAAGTAGAAAAGAGGAAAGAGAAAGAAGTATGAAAGAAAAAACATAGGTTTCAAAACCGAGGTTTCAAACCGAGGTTTTGTAACCAAAATAACCTTTCAAAAAAATTTTTATACTTGAATAAAACTTAAGTTTTAAAACTAAATCTAAATTTTAGAAAGGCAAACAAGCTGTTATACGAGGGACGGAGAGGGAGAATTGTATAAAGCTTTTTGCAATGCATGATCCTACCATGTATCTATATGTACTCTTTTTGTAAATATTTCAAGCATTTAAATGTAAGCTATTTTTAGAAATATAGGCAACATTAAATATTTTTTTCCCAACACATGCCCCACATTATAATATAATCCACACAAGTTATGGCGAAGAGAATATGATATAGTTAAGATGTGGCTGCAATTCAATAGAGGATAATTTTGGAAAGTCACGAGAACTTCTGAAAAGTTAATTATAAAAAGAAAATGCACATTATGTGAAAAAAAAACTCACTTAATAAAATGGACATTTATCAAAAAAAAAAAGCAAAAGGTTACCAGAAGCAAAGCTGAAGTCACATCACACATGGAAAACAAGGGCATGTGTAAGTTGGTAATAGGGAGGCTATAGAGCCCATAGCTATCATTTGGAAAGTTGAAAATTAATTAACTTCTTATCCCCAAGAACAGCAACTTGATATTTTGAATACTGTTTACATGCAATATACAATATTATTGCTAATACAATTAGATGTTATATGCATGGAATTTAAATTTTACACTATTTTTAATTGAGTTATATTTAAATATTTTAAACCTAATTGAAAGTACTTCTTCTTGAAAACATTTTTCGCATTGGTACGAATTCATATTTGAGATTTTGTATTAAACTTAAAAATAATGTTTGTAAATGCGTTGAGAGAAATGAGTTATGATTTCGAGATGATTTTATGAATTTCGAAATGTTTTTATCTTGATTTACGTTGGAAAGAAGTGTTTCTTAAATATGCATTTCAAATATCCTTCAAATAAGGTTAACTTCTGATGGTACAGCTAAAATTTAACTCATGATTTAAAAATTTGGAAATCAATAACCATCTCCTTATCTTTGATTCACCAATATTATATTAATTTCAGATATAAAAATAAATACAAAAGCATGAACTTCACCTACGTAACTAATTCATCGTATTCAAATGGTAGACATCAATTAGCCAAACAAAATGGTACAAGCCATATATTTACATTTCACATACTTTACTTCTATTATTTTATAATAAAGAATTAACGTTATTAATTTAGAAAAAACGAGACGGTCCATATCTCACTCAATTATACTTCTTGTTTTAAAAGAAGAGAACTATCTTTCAAGCATAGTATTTTTAAAAATTCAAATGGGATCAATAATTATTAATTCACATGATAAATTAGTAAATATAATCTAATCACAGCCCTTTTCAAAATAAGCCTCCAAACTTAGATGTAGGATCTAGCTAATAAAGGTGTGTGTTTTGGTATTAAATATAATATCCAATCCACTTTACTTCTCAAATTTATATTTTCTCTCTAAACTAGTTTTATTATTATTGCCCTTATTAAAGGGATTTCAATCCGAGTTAGTTTAGATGCAAATAATTGAATGAGTATTTTAGAAAACTATCATACATTATTTACAAAAAAAAGCTATCTTAACTATTTTGTTTTAATTTATGCAAATTAATAACTTTACTCCCTGCCTCAATATAATAGTATATATAAACGAACTTGCTTGAAAATTGGTTTGAATTGATCAATTGAGCGTAAAATCATCCCACGCGTCTAGAAAGGTTGAATTAATCCATACGTAAAAGCTAGGAGAAGTTTCTCTCCAAATTCAAATGGAATTTATATACCTCAAGCTTTGGAGAGGGATGTAGTCATGTAGATATATATATATATATATATATAATCATTTGGTCATATTTATAAGATAGAGATGGAAGGAATTTTTAGCACCATTTATAAGTTACGCTATTAAATTTTTTTATATGAATGTACAATTTTACCCTTAATTTATTATTATATTAACTTTGTTCTCATGAGGTAGAATGTATATGAAATAGAAGCAGAGTTAAAAAGTTGTTAAATTTTAAAGTTGAGTTATATAACTTGACATTTTCATTTATATGTGTGCAGTATGCTGAAAATAACTTATAAATAAAGTAGAAAAAAGTGTCGGAGAAGTTATTTTTGAGACTTCAACCTATGACAACCTTACAGCTACCTTGAGTCGGCTCACCTCTCTTAAATTGCAACCAATCAATAAAATGTAAATTATTGTCAATGATCAAAAAAACTATTTGATTTTGAAAACACACTCAAAAGTGCATGAACTGACCCAGCAGTGGCACATCACGTAAGTTTAGGACAGCTGGTTTATTAAAATGAAGAAATTTTCCTGTGCGTGTTGTGTTATTAATTAGATATATATGACCTGGGGACTTTGAAATCTGTAATCCTAATGAGAATGTACGTAGCAATGACTTTGTAGAAAGCAAAGATGTGTGTGTGGCTGATGACAGATATTATTAGATAGGTTTGGAGGTAACCAACCACTTTGGGAAAACAAAGTGAAATAAATTTGGTTAAAGATGCATGTGGATGCAATGTGCAAACTCTGAATCTCTCATAACAGCCTCACACCTATTCCTTTCTAATTTTTTAAACTTATGAAGAAATCACCACTAGCTATCCAAATAAGAGTTAAGTTCGTTTGGCAAAGCGGTGGAGAAGTACTTATGGGCTTATTCACACAAGCCGAGACAAATATATGAAAGAGATTATCTCGTTTTACGGAAAAACACTGTTGAACGTGCTTTTGGGGTGTTTAACCGCTTTGCCAAACACCCCCAAGATAGAAAAATATATACATATTTGATCTTTTACTAAAAGTGCGCTTAGCACCATGTGTTTCCGAAATGCAAAAATGCCTATAAACATTCAAAATGTAAAAGAAATCTTTGACTGTTATGTTATATTTGATGGGCATAACATTTTTGTTTCCATTTTGAATGTTTATAGATATTTTACACCTCTCAAGAGCATATGATGTTGGACACACTTTAGGTAAAAAGCTCATAGGTATTTTTCTACTTTAACTCTTTAGGTAATAACTAACTCTTATTAATAATGTTTTGTCAAGAAAAATTATTGTACAATCCCACATAATTTAATAACTAAAAAGTACTTTAAATTGTAAATATGACATGCTCTACTATCATTTTTCGTACTGGGATCTTGTCATTGTCATACTACTCACTTGTTATAATACTTTGTGGGGCTACAAAATAATTCCCCTTTTTATTTATAAGATTTAAGTGTTGGGTTTTAAAGTAATGACAGAAGCATAAAATTAGGATAACTAAGATGAGAATATGTTTTGATAAAAAAAGATGAGAATATGTTGAACTAAATGCCCGGTTATACAACCTATGTAATGGGTACATACAATAGAGAATTGGCATGATATATGTTTATTGAAGATAAATTGATAGAAAATTGTTTGAGGTGAGACTGATATATGAAGGACAATGGGAATGCTGCATTACTTGTTTAGTTTTTTCTTTTGATCTTTTATTTTATTGAAAAAAAAGAGGTGCTACCGAAGAAAGAAGATCAAGTAATATGGAGTTATTTAAAAATGATGGAAGAAATTTGAATGTGACACTTAAATAAAATATTAAGTAAAATATCTCTCAATAACTTTATTGAGCCTTACATTCAATTTTACGTAAATACTTAATTGTTGATATAACAAACGTTATTGTGTTTGTTTGAGGACTCATTTTCTCCAACGGTGCACGTAAACCAAAATAAAACCATCTTGAAATATGTAAAAACCATCTCGAAATCCATAAAAACCATCTTAAAATCTGTAAAACCATTTCGAAATCTATAAAATCACCTCGGAAGCCGTAACTCCTTTCTCCCAATGAATTTTCCAAACACACACTTAATTGTGTACCAACATGAGATATGACTTATTATTGTGGATTCATGGAATTTAATTAATATACTGAAAAAAAGCAGTCGTGTATGATCATGCATAAACTTAATCCCACGTTTGTTAAATTGACACACAGATATTTGTCATTTCTTTTGACTGATCAATTGAGTCAGTCTCATTGGAGACCTTAAGACCTTCAAATAGTAATTAACTACATCCAAAATCCGTTGTCCCTTTGCTTAATTAGCGCCAACTGGCTCCACAAAACGACAATATTTACTATTATTACCAACAGAATTTAGTTCTTTTATTCTTTATTTATCTCTTTGTCATCATATAAATTAGCAGTCATCATATAAATTTATATATAATCCCAAATCAAGCATGACTTTGATATTAAACAGTGTTTATTACAGATCACATATCAGCGTGGCTTAATTATTCAATTCAAAGATGAAAGATGAACACATTTTATAGCATAATTAGAAATTCTAAATATATATAGTGCCTGTTTGGGAACGCGGTGGAGAAGTATCTTTACGTAAGTGGAAGTAAATATGTAAAGAAAATTATCTCGTTTTACGAAAAACACTGTTAAACATATTTTTAAAGCTTTTAAACGGGTTGTCAAATAGAACCATTATCTAATATATATATATATAATTGCTATAGAAAAGTTTATCCAATAATACAGAATCGTGTGTGTGTGTATGATTGATAGGGTTAAGGCGACCGATAAATAATGAAGGTTGAAAGGTTTAGCATGCGCATGATCACCCCAAGACTGAAAAGACAGAGAGATAGATCAGACATCTGATTTGACAAATAAATATACAAAGCCGCGTGTGTGTATCTATGCGTGTGTGTGAACAGCACTATGCTTCTTCTTTGACTCTTGCTTCTGGCCGGATTCTCCTACGTACAAACTCAGATTGAGACTTTGCTTTTTTCACCCCCTTTAGATTTATTTATTCTACCTTTTTGATTTAGGCAGGATATACATCCATATATATATATATATATTTGAATTTAGATGAAATATATAATGAAGAGTTTATGTATCATTACATTACAAGGCATTTGATGAAATATATAATGCAATTTTGATGGGAGATAACTTTAAGAGATTTAGAAATATGTACTAGAAAGAGTTGCCTGGGCATTTAACTTAGAAGAAATAATGATAAAAAATTAGTTAAAGTAGCGAAGAAAATATGAAATGAAATTATTTAAAAGTAAGGTATCCCTTCATCATAGTTTATCGCAAAATTTAATTGTCAATATCTGGTATGTAATCCATATGATCAATGCCCTCCAACACAATAATGACCATATCTGCACATATATTCATACAAATTGAGATAAAACTCTTATCATATATTTTTTATTTAAATCATAAATCACGTTAAAAAAGTAATTTACAAATATAATCTAAACGCATATGCATGTCCTAACCATTCCACAAACTAAGCCAATAGCTAAGCTAGCTACCACACCGGGACCCCCCAAAATCATTATCTCTTTCGAAGTCTTCTTCAGTGAAAATGATCCGAGGCAGCAGGGCAATGGTCAAAATAGAGAAAAATCATTGGCAACAGATTATTGGTTGGTTTGGTGGCCGATGATGCAGCGAATTAAAACCGCCATAACATATGTCATTATCGTAAACTGCTATTTTCTTCACTGTTATTTTTCCTTATCTGCCAAACATGCTACCTTGTAGGGATATAGGGATCTATACATATACATCCATATATATATGTGTGTATATATATACAAGCTCCACGTTAGGCTTTACTTGTAAATGATTATTTCCCAAAACGTGCTTATTTTCCCTGCTCCTCTGTGCACACATCTTGTCCAGCCACTTGTCTTCTGCTTTTTTGCGGTTTTTAAGGTTTCAACTTACCTATTCAATTCATCTTGCAGGTTCTATTTTTGACTCATTCCCTCCACATCCTAAAACATAGATTTTACTCTAAAATCTAAATTTTATTCAAGTACTCGTATTTTTTGAAAAAATTATTTTAGATACAAAATTTTGATTTGAAATCTAGATTTTGAAAAAGTTATTTTATTATCAAATTACACCCTCTTTCCTAATAAATTTTCTCTTTTCTACTTTTTACTTCGTAATCCATAAAAGCCAAAACTTTCCAAACACAATCATCTTTTCAAAACCTAGATTTTATCTTGAAATCCGTAAAAATTATTCTCCAAAATTTAAATTTTATCTCGAAATCGGTAAAAATTATTCTCACAAGACTTCCAATGAGCCCTAAATCACATTTTTGCAGATCATATGTGTGTGATTGGTTTTTATAGCTTTTCTTGGCGAGTTGTGTTCATTGTTCTTCTCAGACACACGCGCGTGCGCGCCAAACTGTGCTCAATTTTCTTGATATTTTAACTTACATTGTAAAGGATTTTCACCTTTTTTTCCTGTTCGATGATTTAATTGCTTAAAACAAAGAGATAGGTAAGATAAATGAAGTTTAATTTAGTGAGAACATATTGAGTATTAAATTTAAATTTGTAATTTTTGAATTTTTCAAAGCTTATGAAAATTTTAAGAATTAAAATAATTGAATTTTTTTTATAAAATTTCCAATTAATTTTTTCCCAAAAAATTATAATACCATGATTAGGAAGAAATGATTATTAGATTATTTATATATATAATTTTCATGAAATTCAATTCATTTTTTAAAGAATACGGTAATAGAACTCTTGAAAATTAATTGATAATTTATTTTATTATATTAAAATAATTAGTTTATAAATTTTTCAACTCAAATTTTAATATTGAATCACTAAGATAATAACTTAAAATGCTTTTTTCAAAAAATACCCCCTCATATCCTTAATGAAAGAGTTAGATGATTAATTTATAAAGATTAATGAAATCAATTAAGTTGGTTATTTCAAAAAATGTGTTGCTTTTATTAAAATATTATATGTAATCATTTGCATTGAAATTACTAATTGGTGGCACCATATTAATATCCATCACCAATAGGAGTAGTTCCAAAGTGAACTAAGGAAGTACAAGCTTTCTTAACATTTAAATTATTTTGTTGAGACACGTAAGACATTGGAATGCTGAAAACTTGCATAAAATCCAATGACTCATGTAAACAAGATTAAAAAAAATAAAACAAAAATTGTATTAGTGGAAAGCCACGGGTTCTATTTTGTTTGTAATATTATGTTACAGAGAGTTTGAAAGAGTAGAAAAAAGACAAGTTCACATCTGCTCACTTATTTGAAAACTTTCTGGTGATTACACTCATTCCACTACAAAAAAATGTCATTTAGTGACAGAAAAATTCATCGCTAAATGGCTATTTTCTATAAAAAAAATTTCATTTAGTAACAAAAAATATTAGTGACCCTCATTTTAGCGACTGAAATTAATCATTTAGTGATGGAAATCCGTCGCTAAATGGTATTTTTCTGATAGTGTTCCTTCCTGATAACTTTATAGTAATTTTTCTTTTGAAACATTTTATTGGAATGCAACTTCTTAAAGATTCTTCTCACGGATGAATTTCTTTACTCCCTATAGCACTCTAGAAAATGGAACATGTCTATTTATATTTTGTATTCACATTAATTATTTTTTTGAAAAAAAGTCCCAAATGATTTTGTTCAAGTGGTAGCTACTATTGATGCGAAGAGACAAGATAAATGTAATTGGGTGAAGAAGAATAATAATTAAGAAAGCATATGATAATATTCTCAGTTCATCTCACTCCCACCTTTTCTATCAAATCAATTTCACTCTCATTATTTCACTACCAAAGCATACTTACGCGTCTTAAGACCAAACTCTTCATAGACCATTAAACCCTTTCACTTTCTTTTCTTACCATTTAGGAATAATACTCACTCACTCTTTCTTCTTTGATTGATTACCATTACTACAAAAACCACCAATAATTTCTCTAATAATTCACTCTTTTTTTTTTTTGCTGTCTTTGTCTTGGTTTTTTTTTCCCATTTTTCAACCATTACACAAATAAATCAATCACTTCTTTGATGAATTAGTCCTTAAGATACTGTTGAATCGTCATGGAAAATAATAAAATGTGGTAGCAACTGCAAATTATTTCATATTACTTGGACTGGGAAAATAGTCTTCAAAGAGGATGAGTCATTACATTGAAAAGGAATTACAATAAAATGATATGGTGGATGATGCATGAAAGTATGTTTAATCCCACTTCAATTACTTGGCCGAGTTGATTGATTGAATTGCTATATTATTTTTAATTTTTTTAGTTTTACTCTCTAAATTAAATGTAAGGAAAATTGTTAAAAAACCTCATTGTGAAATTTATTGTTCAAAAATATCTAAGAAGGTCTTTAGGTTTATGCAACTCATCATCAGCATTGTCTTCAGTATGTAATATATTTTCAATTATATGCAAATTCTTTCAGAGTTGAAGATATGTTGTACATAATTGAAAAAAAGTTTATTACCCTCTGAAAATAAATTACACTTGAGTCCTTAAATAAATTTGAGATATCTTTTATCAACAAACTTTGTCATGAGAAAGTTTTGAGCAATTTCCTCAAAAATGTATCAAACATAATAATTTTGCAGGTTTATATAATATCCCACTTAAATTACTTGAGCAAGTTGATTGATTGATTGAATTGCAAGATTCCATTTTTAAATTTTGAATTTTACTTCTCTAAAATAAAGTATATCAAACATCAGAATTGCATGTGTAGGAATAGTGCGGTTGGTTTCTTAAAGTTAACACTATGTATGAACAAATATATTTTTCGCATATAATAAATTTATAAATAGTATTTTACCAAAAAAATTACAAATTGTACAACTCATTTATCATACACCCTGTTAGCAATTACAAGAAAATGTGACTAAATTCAAGCATTCAAGTTGATTGGACAGAAGGGTAATTGGAAAAAAAAAAAGCCTTTAACTTCAACTTTGGTAGTGAAGAATATGCACAGAAGTTGATTTGATTTCGATTCTGGCTCTGCTTTACAAACCAGTCCTCAAGAAGAGGAAAGAAGACTGACGAGCTTTCAAGATATGTGGCCTTTTAGTTTTCATACATAGTGTGATCATGGACAGTGTGTACAAGGGAATACCATGCTTTAAAATTAATTCTCTACGTCATGGTATTTAATTCAAAATAAAGATGCCTAGATAGAGCCACAACAGTATTAGCCTACTGGAGATTGGAATCTCATGCTAGAGAGAGAGAGAGGATGGCAATGGAACATTTATATTTTCCACCACAAGGTTCATCTTTCTTTCTTATTAAATTCAAAAGATTTGAGCCCTCAGTGCTTATTGAATTCAAGGATTCCAATGTTTGCTTCTGTTCATATAATATAATTCCACCCAATGAAGTTCGCCAACAATGAATCCTGTTGTTGGTAATTGTTAATGTTATGGCTGATATTTTGCGTAGAAGATCTATGGTATCCAATTGTAATTTAGTGATCTCTAGCGCAAACAAAACAATTGTATCTATATCAATGAAATTGATATTTTTTATAACTTGATGATGGCGTAAAATTTGTCATCCTATAGTTGAGCTCAGTACTAGAGCACAAGAAAATTGTATTTTTTTTTTAATAGCAAAATTTTAGTTTTGAGCCGTATTTGTTTGCTCTCACTGACAAATAGCTCGGTGAAGCTGCATCAGAGTCTCAACCAAACTTGCATCAGATATAACATGTTTGATACATAATTTTTTTTTATGGTCAACATCTTTTTTTTTTTGTATAAACCATCCGGTATCCTGAGTTCATTGCCCGCCCCAGACTAATCTGGACCCCCGCGAGGAGACCTTACGGTGGTAGCGAGATACCGATGGAACTACCTCTTTGAGGTTGCGTTAATTATCGCAGCTGTCACTCCCCAGGGTTCGAACCCTCACCTTGAGGAATGCTGGTAGAAGTCCTTACCAACTCTACCAAGCGTCCATTGGTTATGGTCAACATCTTCCAAACACTCATGCACAACTCATTTCTTCGTTTTGCTGCGGGCTAGTCATCAGTAATAATACAATGAATAGCCCGGCTTTCATTCCTAGTCTTGAAAATTTGTCTTCTAAGACTCCACGTTGCAATCTCCATCATCAAAGCTGTTGTGCATTAAACAGAAAACGACTTCTCTACTTTGACTTTGAATATGAAAAGTTTGGTATTTAGTGAGAAGCAACTTGAAAAAGACCACTTATGGAATAAACAAGAACAGAATTTGATCACGTGGTCCAATAACCGTTTCTATCAGTCACTATGAACACATTAATTCACCAGAATAGCACATCAACAAATGATAATGTGAAACGGGATAAAACAGAGTAAAAGTTATTAGCCGAATGTAGAGATACATTGCAGGTTAAAATCTGCAAGATGCAGATTCATTTAGTTCAGCTTAATTGACCAAAAATAAACGGACAACTAGAATCAGAACCCTTAGCCATTCACACGGCCCATTAAGAAAACCAGACCACAAAGTGCTCAAATACTTCATTGGGTGTAAACAAAACATTGAAGAACAAATAAATGCTTCGGAGTCCATATTAAAGTTACATAATAGCACAGGAGCGTGTATGCATAACCAAGAAATTACCGATTACTTAAATTTACATGACCAAAGTTTGGTAATACTAGTGTCAAAGTGAATGTTTGTACATTTAATTTTTCAAAAAATAAAAACTATATCTATATCTTTTTCAAGTGATTTTTGGACAAAGATTAACCATTCATCTTCCATCATCAAAACTGTTTCTAGAGCACAATCAAATCCTATTTGCCACCCTTACCGTAGCTGTCTTTCAAGGTCACCGTCCGATTAAAAACAAGTTTTTCAGGAGTGGAGTCCTGGTCGACCACAAAATAACCTGGAATTGCAGATACAATAATCGTAAATTATTGTAACAAAGACAAGATAACTCTAATATCTAGTTTCATGCATTCTGTAGCGGGCTCACACACACTTTTGAAGTGAGACACACCACTGGGCTAATACAAACTTTATCAAACATCCCAACGTGTGCATATTATTCCAACAATGAAACACTCCCCTCACCCTCCCTGTGTATTCTTGCTTCAAAACAATAGCGTATGTGTTTTAAAGATAGCTGACCATGATGAATGAGAATTCAGTATTGAACATGAATAACTAATGCAATTTGCCAACATACATCTAGCCTATAGGAGACCATTCTTGAGTCTTTAGTCAAGTCTCTGTGTTGAATCTTTAGGTAACTCTCTTGAGTGTGTTAGAACTTCCTAGTAACAAGGGAAACTGGGAACAATAGGCAGTAATTAATGTGGACACAGCACTAATTGACAGGTGAATTAAGGTTAAAGTAGGGCTTCTCAATCCCACAAGGAATGGAATTACATGTACTCTTGAGTAACCTTTCTAATATTAAAATCAGAGACAGTATAGGCACCAGCTGATGCGTCATTAGAGCTTGACACGACCACTTTCATATCATGTAAAGAACCACTCAACTGGCTTTTGCTTGAATATTATTTTTAGTCAACTCCAAGAGTATTAGTTATGTTATTATATTGATATTCAAATATAAAGAATCAATGAAGGTTGCCAAATTTACCTAATCTTTCAAATTGGAACCTCTCACCAGCTTTAGCATTTCGTAATGAGTCCACGCCATATGCACTCGGAATTACAACTTTGGACTGGGGGTTCAGATCCCCAAGCCAATCATCAAGTTCAGCGGGATTCTATGGCAGTTATCAAAATAAACAAAACCAGTCAGCTCTTTTAATAAAACAGAATGGACATTTGATTGAGGATAGGGAGATAAAAGAAGGCCAACCTCTGATAGGAAAAGCTTTTCGAACAACCTGACTTCAATCCTAAGTGGATCAACTCCAGGAGAAGGTTGAGGAACCCAATGAAGAACACCCTATACATCAAAATTATTCATGATTAATCAGTATTATCAGACAAGCTCCTAGAAGGCATTATCTTTAAGATTTAGCAAAAACAATGAACCTTAGGCTTTGTCTTCTTTGAAGGATCATATTCAGCATGAATTTCTAAAACAGTCTCATTGTCATCAGCTAGAATAACTTCAGTACACTTTATAGGAAAAGCATATCTGCACAGAACAAAGATCTTGAATATTGGCTGCATAACTTTGCATGTACATGAGACAAAATACAATCTGCACCTTACACTAACCTTAGTATCACCGATTTACCAGGAGCAAGGCCATAATAGTCCTTGGCATCTTGCATCCGAAAATCTGAACTTTCAATGTATACAACATTGGTAAATGGGATCTAAGAACAGAAAATGCAAAATCAGTAATAATGTAATAAGTAAAAAAATGCGAAGTACAAAAAACCATATTGAAAGATGGTACAGTGATATGGATTAATATGGCAGGCATTGGCACCAGTGGATGAACGTCAAATAAAATTAGTTTAGACAAGCAAATAGGATGGCATGTTAACACACTAATACGGTATAAATATTGGTTTCCAGAATATCAATTTCACCTTGTAGAGGGCAGATGCATCATCAGCCTTAGCATCAGGCCATTTCTTTGCATCGACCTCTATAGTTGAGTTGGCTTCCAGATTAGTAATGACAACCTAAAAAAGGGGGGAAACAGCTTTTAGCTAATTAAACTAAGCAGTACGCTTCAGAAGAATTTAACCAAGACGTGTACCTTGAGCGGATGTAGCGCAGCCATTGCGCGAGGAGCTTCCCTATTCAGTTCTTCCCTAAGATGATACTCAAGGCGCTCCACAGATATTAAAGTTCCATCGCTGCATCAAAATGATCTCTTTTAAAAACCAAAATAACCATATCCAAATTCATATATCCATTCAAGTATGCTTTTAAATGCATATTCGGTAAATAATTGTTCATTTATTGCACATGAACATCAGCCATTTGGCCAAGCTTTCCATGTGTTGTTTCACAACAAACAAAAATGAAAACCCATGGAGCAGAGCATATTCCTTACGAGAAGAGATCTGAACCCCCAGCATATATAGCTATTAAGACAATAGAAGTATGTAAAGTTCTAAATATCTTTCCCATGAAAATAATAGCAACTTTTTTTAAAAAAAATCTATAGTGCCCTTTTCTTTTTCTTTCCAACTTTTTACGTAGATCAAACTGGCAAAGTTGTCTCCATTGATGCCATCTTAGCTGATTTACACTTTACCAGCTTGAAAACATTTTTAATGATATTTGTCTTCGAGATTTTAATTCTTAATTGTTGTTGTCATTGATTTTTAATGATTTACTCTTTTATGAAACTTCATAAGCCCTTGTTAAAGTATATCAACAATTTCATTCATCAAAAAATAAAAGGGTTAAGGTGTAATTTTAACAATAAAATTTTAAGCTAGGAGCGTCTGGCACCAAAAAATTTCGGAAGGAAAAAAAATACACACAATGTTATCAAAATGGTGCAAAAAGAATAACTCCGTTAACTGAGTTTAACTTCCGTCATCTGGGGCCCACAATGTGATTTTTAAATTGTTAAATTCACTCTCTCTTTCTCCGTTAGCATTCAGAGCTCTCCTCCTGTCCATCCATTTCACTCTTTCTCTCTCTTTGCTTCTTCTCGTTCTACATATATACCAGACATGCACAGGCTTCATCCTCTCAATTCATTCAAGAACATCACGGCTCTTTTATTATCAGAATTTTTATACAAGTAATATCTTCATCCTCTCAATCTGAGCGTCTTAGCCAATCTTCCTCCTTGAACCAATAAAAGTATAGAGGATGAAGATAGATTCGAGCTTCAGCGTCGGCGTCATTCTCAGATTGCAAATGTAATCTAACAAGAGATCGGATTTCTGCAGTTTCCGACATCGGCATCATTCTCAGAACCCGCCGACATGAAGCTCACGATGAAGACTTTGAAAGGAAAAAATTTCGATTGATGGAATTTTCACTCCTTGGAGACCAAGTTTCTCAAAACCCAGTTTCCGGCATCGGCCTTCTTAACCACTACTTGGAGACCAACAAGCATCGATTTAGTGCGGTTATTTCCAGTAACGACCACCTTGGTATGATGAGGGAGCACATAGAGCATTTCCGGAATCAAAAACCGTGAATTTCACCAATGAAAAACCAGCAAAAGTCTCCAAGATGAGACGGTAATCAACGGAGATGACACTACATAATACAGCCATGGCTTAACCCCAGGGAGTTCAACGCAGAACGTACAGCCATGGCTTAACCCCAGGGAGTTCAACGCAGAACGTACAGCCATGGCGTTCCAGAGTAGCCGGTGACAAGGCACTGCTTCTTGGTTGAGTTGAACGGCGTCGTTGGGGCCGGTGACGAGGCACTGTTTCTTCTGGGCCGGTTCCAGAGTAACCGGACGAGCGGGCGGGAAGTTGAGCTTGGCTTTGCCGGATTGCCCCATGGCCGTTGCCGAATTCCTCGGTAAATGTTCTTGCGATCCCTTGCTCTTCCAATTTTCTTCTCCGGCTTCTCCTTGGTGTTGTTATTGTCATTTTTGTTAATATTCTCACGTTTCACTAATCAGGTAGGCCAGAAATGGAAAAAGGTTTATCTAAGGTAACAAACAAAATCTTATCTTTGAAGTTGATGGATATATATATATTTCCTGGAACAGTAGAGAAAAGAAGTCTCGGACTTATCTACCTTTTTTCCCCTCTCTTTCATGGTTGGTTTTCTTTTCAATGAATAGGATCAACGTGAGGGATGGTACGTCGTCGTGGGTCGCTCCGATGACGATGCCTATGTCGTTACAAGAAGAAGAGAAGGATAGAGAGGAACAGAGAAAGGAATGAAAAGGAGAGATGACGTGGATGAGAGAGGGGGAAGAAAACTGATTTTTGTGGGGTCCACGGATAAAATATTGACGGACGTTTAGCTGGATTAACGGAGTTGTTCTTTTTGCACCATTTTGACAACATTATGTGCATTTTTGCTCCTTCCGAAACTTTTTGGTGCCAGACGCTCCTAGCGTAAAACTTTATTGTTAAAATTGCACCTTAACCCAAAATAAAAATAAATTCCATAAGATATATCCTTTATGCTTTACGCTTTAAATTCAATCATGAATACCATTTATCAGGCAAAAAAAATGAATGCCAGCATTTAGCATTTTCTGCATTAGTGTTTCCCATCTCAACTGTGAAGCAAAGAAAATAAATAAATACATGAATACTCACTCTATTCTGTAACTGCTTTACAATGTGGCCGTCAGGCAGAGGAAGTGTCAGTAGCATTAACACTAACATCATTTCAAGAAATACTTGATATGCAATTAGGTTGTGAGTGTTGATTAGGGGAGTTTAGCTGTGTATTAAGGATGCAAAATACTACAAATTTACCCAACAAAATAAATTTTGTTCCTATTCTACATTACTCCCATAAAACTTCCACTATAACATTATTATCAAACAGCTTAACCCAAACTTTTTTTTGGGGGGGGGGGGTTGTTTAATTTTTTATACAATGTATGGTACATTGTGTGTGTGATTAGCAGAAAGAAAAATCCATAGAAATAGAGGGGGGTTTTGTCATGTTAGACTGCTATCGATTTGATCAAATAAGAGTGAATAAACAGAGCAAATGTCAGCAAAACTTTCAAAGTCACGTAAATGTAAAATTTCAAACAACTGATGTTTGGACTACGAATCAATGAGCAACATATTTCAAGTAATTTTTGTCTGTAGTGAAAGCTAAAATTTTTACTTAGTGCAACTAATGGTCAGCCATGATGGTGGTCACATAAATAGATTAGTTCATTATGCATCATCCTACCTTCTAGTGATTCCAATTCCTCGAACAAAAGCATTGATTGCTGTTGAAGTCACACCTCTACGACGCAAACCTGCTAGTGTCATCAAACGAGGATCATCCCAACCATGGACCCACTTCTCCGTCACAAGACGATTTAACTTTAACAGCAAGACAATCAAAATTAGAGGCACAAAAAATGTGTTATGAACAAACTTTAACATGTTCAAAACAATTGCCTCACCTTACGCTTTGACATAACCGTGTTAGAGATATTCAACCTTGAATATTCCCAGACATAAGGTAGGTAGAGCCCCAAGGCATGCAATAACCAATAGTACGATGCACGACGAGTCTCGAATTCAAGTGTACACAACTGCATGATATATGCAGAACTGATTCAGAAAACATAACACTTGGAAAGCTGTTAGATCAAATACTTAAGTGGCATACATTTGAACTTATAGCATAAGTCAATGAAAACAATCAGAAAGATAATAAGAGCTTGTTTGAAAGTCTGGTGGAGAAAGCTTCGGAGTTCAAGGCAGAACTTGGGTTTTAGAGAATAGATTTTGGGCGAATAGCTTTTACAGATTCCGAGACAAAACCTAGGTTTTGAAAAGGTGATTGTGTTTGAAAGTTTGGTGGAGAATAGCTTTTATAGAGTCCAAAGCAAAAATTAGGTTTTGGAGAATAGATTTTGGGAGAATAGCATTTAGAAATTCCAAGACAAAACCTAGATTTTGAAAATATGATTGTTTTTGGGAAGTTATTGTGAGAACAGCTTTTACGCTTTACAAGGCAAAAAGTAAGTAGAAAAGAGGAAAGAGGAAGAAAGAAAAAAGAGGAAAGTGAAAATTTATTAAGAGATAGAGTGTGATTTGACAAGAAAATAGCTTTTCTAGAACATATGTTTCAAACCTAGGTTTTGTCTCCAGAATAATTTTTCTGAAAAATGTAAGTATTTGAATAAAAACTAAGTTTTGGGGCAAAATCTAGATTCCCAATTGGAAAACCAAACGAGCTCTAAATCACAAGACACTGCCCCAAAAAGAACACGGGAAAGGCCAAAGAAAAAAAAAATATTACATCAAAAGAGCTTTCAATCCCCTTGGGAAAGACAAAGTTTGGAGCACAGAGAATAAGCAAAGCAACTATATCCCAAATACAGTTAAGTAAAATAAGTAAATCTAATAGAAAATTCATACATCTAACTCCACTCATCAAATGAACACACTGAAAGAAAGAAAGAAAGAAAGGAAAAGACGTTACACCATAGGTACCCCAATTCAAGCCCCAAAAATAAACTTCTCAAGAGCCCTCAACAGACCCAATGCGCATCCAAATTGCAGCACTAGGTACAAATTAAAGTGCAAAAGAATAAATTTTGAATGTACATATAGGACCAATCCTGCCCTTCTACAAAACGGTTGTAAATGTATAAAATAATGGATTGCAATAAAAAAATTTCGCTTACTTTCACAACATATAAATATCTTAAATTGAAAATAGGACATCGAAAAAATTTAGGCAAAGAGAACTTACTGAATGTGTGATATTTTCAAGAGAGTCCACAATGCAGTGAGCATAATCGTAACTGGGATAGATGCACCACTTGTCTCCAGCATGAGGATGAGGTGTGAACTAAAGGCACAAAGCATTCACACCATAAGATTGTATGATCCCCATGACACTTTTAAGTTATCATACCAAATATTTGGTTCCATGCTCACCTTAATTCGGTATGCAATGAGGTCATACATATTGTAATTATCACTCTGCATATCTTGCTTCATTCTAAGTGTGGCTTTTCCTTCCTCAATAAGACCAGTTCTCATATCTTCAAAGAGTTTCAGTGATTCTGCAATTGGTCTGTCCCTCCATGGACTGTTCAATTTCTTCTCCCTATACTCCTTTATCTCCTCCGGTGTCTGAAACCAAATCATTTAAATACTAGGTCAACATGGATATTCAATGGAACAAACTAATAACATCATACAAATATCTTATCCTTTATTAGTATGTACATGGTAACTTCTCATAAAAGTTTTTCAGTACACATCGGTTTTGTCCCAGCTAATATACTTTCACACAAATGAGACAGCCGTACCAAAAGGATCAGAAATTATGCTTTGGGTGAGTTAATTAGTAACTGGCTAGCTGATTATTTATCTCATCCACCACCGATAAACCACTTAACACAACAGCTTACCATCTATATTAGTGTAGATAACGGACAGAGAAGTTTTACTAGTAACCTGATGATCAACATAGGCATGACCTCTTCTTATGAGCTCCACAGCTAATTCATACAGTTCTTGGAAGTAATTACTGGTATAAGTAATCTGCATAAAGTGTAAATCTCTTAAACGATCAAAAAAGGTGCAAGTGTAGTTCAACCAAAGATAAGTCACCAGTGGTCCAGTGTAAAGTAAATTACCTTCAGCGGTTCCCATCCCATCCACCTTACAATCTCTTCAATGTGATCAATATATTCCTTCTTTTCTGCTTCCGGGTTTGTATCGTCATACCTAGAGCATGAAAGATCAAATTAAAAGTTTCTTTATAAAGCTGATGGTAACTTTGTAGACATTAAGCCAAACCTGAAAAGCTTTGATATGGAAGGTAATAATCATGACAAGAATCAACGGTAGAGGGGGGTACATTTCCAGCACCCCAAGATCTATGCAGACAGTGCACTACATATCTTTTTCAATCTCAACACCCCCCCAAAAAAAAGAAATAATTAAATCATGAAGCATTCCAATCTTTAAGGTTCAAACTAAAATAATGACAGCCGTTGGAAGTTAAAAACAGTAAAATTTATGGCGTGCATGTGTGTATTTATATAGAAAGAAATTAATACTGAACATAGTCACCTTAGATAGCACCCTCCACCTCTATCTTTCGCCAAGCCGAAATCAATAAACATTGCCTGAGTAATAAAAAAGTTAATAAAAACGGTATATATTAAACTGCATGTCTGTATCATAAATAAATATTATGGACCTTGGCATGACCGATATGCAGGTATCCATTTGGTTCAGGTGGAAAGCGGGTCAAAACACTTCCACCCTTTGCTTTTAAATGGTTTTCAAGAAGCTCCTTTCTATCTGCAAGGTGCTTGTCAAGAATTTCCTGTTTAGCCTTCAAGTGCTTGTCAAGAAGCTCTTTTGTATTACAACACCTCAGAATACTACCATTGCTAAAAGGTACTTCAGTATGCACCTGAAAACAAAAAAGTATTCATGAGCTCTTCTACAAGCTACAACAACAAGCCTTATCCCACTAGCTGAGATAAGCTACATGGATAGTATGACAAAATTATGTTCTGTCAACAATTAAATATTTAGATAAATTGTCAACCAAAAGGTCATGTTCAATAACTTCATCCAGCATTCCCTTCAACCTTCCTCTACCCATTTTCAAAAGACGCCATGCAAATCTACCATACCCACTAGTGCCTCTCCAACGGCCTTCTTAGTACATCAGAGAGGCGCTAGTGAGGAGGGTAAATTAGACAATATGGAGTCCTCCCAAAAAGGGCCTTCTTTGTAAATACAAGCTAATGCTGCAAAAATTTTAACAATGCACTAGGAAACACAGCATAAAGGAAAATTCATAATCTTGACCTTCAAGACACAACTTCACAAACTAGAAAGTTTTAATGTAACATAAACCACCCCAATGCATGGATACTATCACATAAAGTGATCAACAATATATTTGAATGACTTAACAGACCAAGCACACCAAAAAAGTGAGGCATGAGTCGACAACACACCATGAACATAATTGAATGAATATGAAACTGATAGTTAGGATATGGTAATTATATACCTTAAAATTTTCCTCGGGATTCGGGAATATTAAAAATGGATTCAGATCTTCTTCAGATGGCTTTTCTGGAACAGGTATATCAGCCGCCTTAGCCTAGGTAAGCATGTAATCAAATTAGTCAAATACCTCCTCTGTCCATGACATAAAAGTAAAACATAATGAAAAAAATATTCTATATACACATCACCTCTACTTTAGTAGGTTTCTCTTTCTTCTTTTTTACAGGTTTTTCATCATCTGCAGCTGTCCTTTCACCAAGTAGTTCATATAGTTTTGCATCCATGACTTGCTGTGACAAAAAAAAAAAGAGCAAATTAAAAGCACTATCATCAATTACGATATAAAAGAGACAGGTCATTTTTCACATTAGCTTTCTTTCAGAGCCATCATCACCTTGACAACTTTAGCATCAGCCCATGGATGCCTCTTACGTACATGCCCCAGTAATTCACCAACTAGCAAAAAGAGATGTTAAAATTCATGAGTGCTGAACAGGTCCATAGTTTAGAATTCATACATGTTAGAATTCAATTGTGCCAGAATAAACTCTAAAACCATCATCTATTAAATATGAGATGAAATAAATCATAGTATAATAATTGATTGGTGCGTGGAGGGGAAGAGAGGGTAGTTAACCTCCTCTACCATTCCCCTCCATTTTTTCACCTCAAAAATAATAAATGGGTATCTAAAAATGACAAAGCGAGTATCCGCGCTACACAGACTGAAAGTTTAAAATTTAAGGCACGGGTACTAGTTTTGAAGTGTGTAATAAACAGTCAATAATTTTGAATTCAACGCAATTTTACATGATTAAACTAGCAGATTCCATGAGAATACAAAATCGGAAAACTACCATTAGTTCGATACCGTTGCTCCACAATAGTAGCCTTATTTTCTTCCACTACTTCGTTAACAGTTTGTTTGATTTCTTCCAGTGAAACCTCAATACCTGTTCGTGCATGTAAGAAATTAGAAACACAATCAACATATAATCAGCACTCAACATTGAAATCAATATAAGTGGAAGAAAACGAAGAAACCGTTAGCAGTATATCAAAGTGGATAAAAAGGATTGGATGCTAAAGTTAATTTCATGACATGGCTCTTTCTACCATACCAACACCACAAGCTTCTTCAAACTTCCCCAAATCAAGGTTCTCTGGTCCCAAAGCCGATAGAAAGGATAGTGCTGCATCTAACTGTGCTGTCGTTTTTATCTGCAATTAAATTTTAGTGAGTCCAAGAGTAATATTCCAGTATATACACTAATCTAAGGGCTTGTTTGGGAGCTATTTTGAAACATAGGTTTTGTAACAAAACCTAAGTTTTGAAAGAACTATTTTCTTGTCAAATCATACTCTCTCTCATAATAAATTTTCTCTTTCCTCTTTTTTTCTCTTTCTCTTTCCTCTTTTCTACTTACTTTTTATCTTGAACTCCGTAAAAGCCAATAACTTCTCAAACACAATCACATTTCAAAACCTAAGTTTCGAATCGGAATCTGTAAAGCTATTATTTCAAAATCTATTCTCCAAAACATAGTTTTTACCCCAAACTCCATAAAAGTTATTTTCAAACGAACTTCCAAACGAACTATAAATCAACTCCTATGCAGTGGATTTCATGATAAACGTATATCAACCAAGTAATGAAAGATAATATGGAAGGATATAATCGCATAAGATAGGCAGCAGTGACATTATTGTATAAGCCGAGTATAGAACATAAGAAAGAAACGATTCTGAACACCTTTGATGAAACAACGTATTGCAACAGTGTCGGACGATGCACTAGGGCATTTGCTGGATACTTGGTAGCTACCTGCCACATAAGTTAAATGCAAGAATTATTTCGGTAAATATTGATAAAAACAACTGAAAAGAAAAACAATAATATAAGCAACTTTTATTTAGTATTATAGAGTTCATATAAGAAATGATCCAATCATTTCTTCGACTCTTGCTGCATGCAGAAAGAAAGAATCCATCCCAGGAAAATTACTGTAACCAACGATATATCTTACCGTGTAAAGTAGATTTCCGATAGTCCGATTACATCCATCGGTAACACCAGCCTTAAAACACCCAAAGGCAATAAAAACGTAAAATTAGTCTATAAAAGAAAAACTTAAAAATTCACAGTTGAAAATATAATTAGAGATTTCGCTCCGGGGAAAAATTCTTCCACCATGAAATAAGTTTCTGGTCGAAAGAAAGAGGTTTATTACCTCATTAATGACAGCAGTAAGATTGGCTGTCACTTTGTTGTTAGCAATTGTGTTTCGAGCCGTGCGCTCGTCTAAACTGATCTTCAGAAATAGCTCCAAGCACTTATCCTTATCGAA
>JANTPZ010000441.1:0-34940 GCA_025593235.1 Vachellia pachyceras | reverse complement strand
CCTTGATAATAAGAAATTTAAGCAAGCACACTCGTAAAATGCATTTAGGAGAACTGAGCCGCCAAACAAGTACGCGTGTTGCTTTAATGGGAGTATTTAAGCGAGAGAAAGGAAGGGGCTTAAAAATTCCAGTCAAAGATTAGGCTAATTATGGGTGAGAATGGGAGAAAGGAGAAGCCTTGCATTCTATTAAAACTCACTAATTACTTATTACGTTTACACTCTCTTTTTAAAAGAGGTGGACAAACATTGAAATTTACATATTCCCTCTGTCTCTGTCCGGGGTATATCCAATTATACAAGTTATGGAGTTTGTCTGTAGCATTTGTAAAAAGTAAACGCACGTTCAACAATATTTTTCATAAAATGAGATACTCTTCTCCACATATTTACCTCGATTTACGTAAAAGCACTTCTCCACCACGTTACCAAACAGGTACATGGTATGTGAAGTATGTGCACGAGGGAACACTTGTATTAACTTAACGTGATAATTTTTAATGCTAATACAAACATGTCTAATGCTCTCAATTTTCACCGGCTCTGTTGCAAAATATAAACATTATTCTAAGTCCAAATTTTGATGCAAAGGCACATGCTCAAAAAAAAGCAGCTGTGTCAAATTTGTAAAATATTATTATTTACATAAATACACATAAAAATAGGATACATGCTTATATATAATTGAAAATTTTAATATCATGGATATAAGAGAATTTGTTAATGATTACCTGAAATTATTTGGTTGATTGAAGAGAGTATTGTAATTTGATTTTAACTAATTCTTACACGTTGAGAAATGATAGTTAGATCATTAAGTATATTGTAATTAATAATTTTTTAAAAAAACTATCGTCATTAAAATTCTCTCTCTATATACACTAATGAAGAATTCACATCTCTCGTACTCTCCCTCCTTTCTTTTTCTTTGTTTATCAGGAATTAAATAATGATTAAATTAGAAATTAATCATTAATAACATCTAATTTAAGTTATATCTAGGATAAAAAATTTCTTCTTCAAATGGACTAATAATAAAAACTTAACTTTAAAGACAGAGTGTATGATGTTTCTTAATTTAGATTAAATTTGTTTGGAATGCCTTATAAAGTTAGATGGCTATATATCCTTCATTTACAGCATAATACAAGTCATTTCAACATATTCATCGGAATCAAACAACGATAGTTAACTTATTAAATATATTTTAAATTAAAAAAATTCAACCTTATCCTTATTAAATAAGGTTTTGAGCGAGAGAAAAATTGTAAAAGTCCACGCTAAAATAAAATTCTTCACACACATTCATTGCTCTTTAATTTAATTTATATGATGTATCAAATGATTCTATTGGAGTATATTAGATGGAGTAATACATATAATTAATCACTGTCCCCAGAAAAAAAGAGAATGACCCTATCATGAACCATCAGCACCAACTGGATTGAGAATAGGGATTTGGCCTCTCCAAAGTACTTATGCTTTAATATCATCACCTGACATTGACTCCGTTTAGTAAATATTCTTAGGAGTCAAAAAACATGTTTAAAGGTGTTTTTTTGTAAAACAAGATAATCTCCTTCACATATTTACTTCAATTTGCGTAAAAGTACTTCTCTACCGCTTTTCCAAACGAGCCCATTAATTAATTACCCTTCAAATCAAATTCGCCACCACTCATGCCCCTAATCAACGGTGCATGTACTTGAGTATTGAAATAATTTCATTTCAAAACTTACCATTGATTCATTGTTTGTACTTTGTAGTCATCAATTTCTACTGCTCCTCCCCGTATTTAAATAAAACAGTTCGTGTAAGCAATAAGCTTTTACATGACAGCTCAGTCCTTTAGACTTTCATGATGCCAACTGTCTCTATCATCACATTATGCTGTTTCAAAAAACTCTTGCATTTAATAATAAGACCTATCTACCACCTTTCATCCCTAATATAAACTTAAATTAATTTCCCATAAGAGAGATTAAGTAAGTAAAATAAACTGATATTTTTTCTCAAACCGATGTGCTGACCTGTAAACTCATAAATAACCTGGTGACACACGTAAACATTTCAAAATCTAAATGGGGCAGCATATGTATGTATGTATGTATGTATAATCTGGGTGCGAAGAGAGAATGAAAGAAAGGGACTGGTGGAGTGAGTGGAGAGAAATGGGGCATGAGGAGTAGTAAGAAGTGGGAAGAAGATCTAGGCGTGTTAGGAGACAGAGAGCCAACTGATTCGACAGCAGCCACTGCAAAAGGCAAAAGGGTTTTCAGCCTTAATTTACGGCCTGCCACCCAGGTGCGCGGCTTCTGGAAAAGCTTCAGATCAGCATCACGTGGTGCCATGGACTCCCCTTTATATTATCAGCCAAACTCATTGTGCCACACTGCCATACACTACCCTCTCAGGACTGGGAAGGCGAACAAACACATGGCCATGTTATGTCCATCGACTGTGACTGTGCCTGCCATTGATTCAACATCTCAGAAGAATCTGGAGCTTCTCAATCATTGTGCTTCACCTTTTCCTCACGTGATCCAATAACGTCTCTGTTCCGTGATCTCTTCTTCACTTGCCCGCTACTTTGCCACTCTTCACCCTTTTCCCTTCATCCCCACCAACAAAAATACAGACATAACCTGTTTTAAGTTGTGGCAAGGTGGTTCATCTACTCCTAAGCGGTTCTGAGAGTGTCGATATTTACAGATAATTGATGAACAAGATCCAAGGGAATGGCCACAAAGAAAAGCTCTCCCGAAGGACTAATCTGTTGGAAGGGATTTTTGGCAACTCATGAAATAATATGCAGCAATTCCTGTACTTGTATTTTAATTTTGGGTTCGAAGTCAAAGGTTTGACACCCCGGCAGAGGACAAACAGTGACAAAATCTGAGTCTGATGTGTTTTAGAAGTGTCACAGCCTGACCTGGCCTGGTTTGGTTGTTTGTTCTCTTGAATGCGTACATGCGCGTGCTCTGTTATTCAACAAAGATGGACCATATCCCATAATTTTGACGACAAAACGAACTGTGCCTCGTACTCAAATCCACAATCAAAATACACATTTTAAACTATAAGCGCGTGTTAGATCGGAATGAATCAACTGTAAAGTGCACTAATTTTGCCATCATCTTGTGTGTGTGTGTGTGTATTGTGCTGTACATGAATCAGCTTGGCACCGCCACTGTAAGGAGTCCATGTTTCTTTGTTCATATGGCCATAATATAATTGTTTCCCGCCACTTTCCCTGTTATTGCTTCAAATCACGATCCCCTGTTGATCACCAATTCAACTTGTTGCACACTAAATGGTTATCCTCCCAGTTCTTTGACAGATTCAATATTTGTATCCATGTATTATCTTCGATAGCAAATAGTATCCGTTTTCTAGTTCAGTTATTTCTCAATGTTTTATCATTGGTACAAGCAAATAACTAAGATGAGTCCCATGTGTTACCTTGTCTTTTTCATCTCATGATTGATATTAATTTTAGCAATGCACTCACTATTAATGATTTTATACATCAATTTTAACTCAATAGTCAATAATACAATAAACAATACTTGTTTCATTAACTTGTTAAATTATCCAAACGGAAAAAATAATAAATACTAGTACCATTTATATGATGGGTCCAGAAATTAGCTTGTCCGTCGTCTTCGTGAAAGAGGCACCGATAACGTTGAAATGGAAGCGAGCTCTGTCACTGCCGGAGCAAGCGACGCCACCATCACAGTCACCGTCAAGTTCAGTGGCAAGTCGATACCCATCTTAATCTCACCTGACTCGACCATTAGTGATCTCAAGTCCCTTCTCCTGCCGCCCACGAATGTCCTGCCCCGAGGCCAAAAGCTCATCTTCAAAGGTTTTACTTACATATTCTTTCTTCGAATTTTTTTCCTATCTCTCTTTACGAAGGCATACTATCTCTTGTGATGATCCTTTTGTTTCTTGATGATTGGGCGTTTTATCAGGAAGAGTTTTGGAGGATTATTGGACGTTGACGGCTTATGAACTGTCAAATGGATCCAATATTATGCTTGTGGCTTCCCTGGGTTTACATCAAGGGGTACTTTTTAGATTCATATTTCTTTTAGTTCCTTGTCTATTTAGACACTTAAACAACAGCCTAATCATATACCGTTAATCAAGCTTTGTTATGTTTTGTAGAAACGCCATTGAAAGATTCCTTTTCATTTATCTTGAAAGATTCCTTTTAAAAACCTAAGCAATTCAAAGCTCTATTTTGCGTTCTTCCAAGTGAAGGCATCAAGGATGAAATGATATGCTCTTAAACTGAAAATACAAATATACCCCCATATGGTAATATGATTGCGATTTCGTTCATGAAGATTAAAAATGCAATTAATACATGATATCGTTCTATTAACGATTCCCTCCTTTTCTTCAGCGTACTCATAAGTGACGAATGACACGTAACTTGCCATTTTGCTTGATTTCATTCGATTATCTGTCACTCTGTTACATTCAGACATGAAGTCCCTGTTTCTGGTCGCTATGCAGACTTTGTATCTTAGTAACAATGCGGTGAGATCCCTTCCATCTAAGCTGTTCAAGGCTTGCCTTCAGCTCTCCACATTGGATCTTCTCAATACAGAAATAACCTTTGATATCATTTGCAAGGTATCAACTTTTGCTGCTTTTCTAAAAGGGAAAGACACTTCGTTGGTGTTTTTTTTTTACAATTACGTCATCATTGTGTCTGAAACAAGACATATATGGAATCTTAAGAAAATATGCTTTGACCTCTTGCAGTTTGATGGATGGGGCGATTTTGACGAGCGTCGTCGCTCAAAGCATCAGAAACAGCTGGATTTCCGAGTTGGATTTTCCAGGGACTTCGATGAGGGCGCTGATAAAAAATGAACAGATGCTATTTGAACGAAAAATTGTTGCTGATTCAAATGTATTTTACGATCGCTGACTGATGTTATGACAACTTCCAAAATCTTTTCCATTATAATGAATGCCATGGGTTATTTTCAGCATTCATGCCTTCATGGTATGCAAATGGTCGGGAATCGAAAAGGAAAACGAACGGCACGAGTCTGTTTTCAATTGAACCGTAAATGTTTTATTTTTATTTTTGAGAGACCGTAAATGTTTTATTTACACAATACATTTTACTCCTGAATTTTATGGCAAAAAGTTTTATAATGTATTACCATCAGTTTATAAATCAGAAATACGACCATATACATCTTAAAATATAAGAATTAAATCTTTCTTTAAAGTATTATTTTTTGTTATAAATATTAAAGCTATATCCAATAATAAATATAAGAATTAGACAAAAAAACTTGCTCTAATCTTAAATGTAAAATTGTAACAGCTCTCAAATTTACAACTCTCCTTTAAAATAATCCTATTAAATTGTTTGCCAAAAGGTTTCTATTAAACGGTGATTATGAATTACATATGATTGGAATAAAGGATATTTAGTAAAGCCAGAAAGACATTTATAACAAATAACCGAATTAACTATTTTTTCCATATTCACAAATTTTAATGTTTAACTAATTTTTTGTATTCAAAAATTCAAATTTTTATATTAAGGGTAGGTAGTAACATTTTTCTTTCTTTTGCAAACTCGTTTTAGAAATAAGCTTACAAAAAAATTAGCGGGTATCAGAAAGCAGAAGCATACAGAATAAACACATCCTGACTAGAATTTTGTGTGACCACCCCTTCAAGTACTTTCCATGTAAATAACTCCATCCTGCGGCAATTAAACAAAACAAATATAATTGTCTCTGTACTTTTTAAATATGATTAAATTACATAAGATATTTCTCATTTCAAAAACAAACTCTTCCATATGTTTTTTACACCAGAGAATCCACATCACTATTTCAACTTTTCATACATGCTAGGCCACACAAAAAAATATAGACAACAAAAAGCTCCCCACAGCAGTGATATTGACCTCAAACCTCTCCCCACATGAAAGGGGTTGACGCGTAAGGAGGCATCCTAGTCTATGGGCCCGTTTGGCAAATTGCCATAAGCCACTTATAAGTGCTTATTCACATAAACCGAGGCAAATATGTGGAGGAGATTGTCTCGTTTTGCGGAAAAGCACTGTTAAACGTGCTTATGAAAATAAGCCCATGGTTAACAAACAGACCCTATAAGTGTCTAAATGAACGCCTAAAGTTAGTTAACAGCTCCCCCTAATCCTGAATAAACCCAACCCTTTTCCAAAAATTTGTATATAAAAAAACTTCAAAAATTAAAACGTCATCAATTATCATCAAGTTAGGTTTAAGGGGGAAATGGGATGAAGGACAATGCAATCAGACAACCGTTTGCGAGAGACCAAAAATAAAGAGGAAATGGGATTGAAGGACTTTCAGCCCCCGCAAGCCAGGAGAGAAGTCCATCATTCGCTCAACAATCAATTATAAAATCAAACAGCTCCATGCAATTAAAGAAATTAATGAAAGTGAAGTTTCACTAACATGATCAAGTGGGCAAAGCAATTCATGCATGAATTGTGATATAACAGTGTTGGCTTAAGAAGCCACTCTAAAATACGTAGAGCTGAACTTGCTGCAAGCATAGTCCTCTCTCATCTAGGCTACGTCTCGGGTGCACCCGATAGGATGAAGATAACCTAACGGAAATAAATGGATACTTGAGGGATGTCGATGTCATTATCATCATCATCCTCACAGGCCACAACAACATCCAAGTGACGACGATATGGAGGGAGCTCCACCTTGGCCACTTCCCTTGCTAGATCTACAATCTTTTTGTCCATTCGGTCTTTGTGCCTGGGGAACATGCTATTGTACAGCAGACAGCTTCCGCATGAAATGCTATAAGCGTTCAGGCCTTTCTCCTTCAGCCACTCAAGAAGCTGCCTGAGTGTAGGATTATCTTTAAGAATCCACCTGTCCCAAACTGTCCAACTCATGTCCCGGTGTTTCAAGACCTTAGGCGGAACTGGCTCAGCCATGGAGAAGAGAGGGAGTGCTAGGTTAGCGAATGTGTTTCTATAGTCCTCAAGTTTGTGCCCTCCATCCAAAGCTTTGTAAAGTTCCAGGCAGACAAGGCCAGTGGCCATGGCAGTTGAGGTTGCTATAGCTGGAATGATGCGTCCTGCAATGAACTTAGCTTTAAGCTTGTCAACTTCAGGAATGCTGTAATTTCTAGCCCTCATGTTGGCAAGTCCAGCTATCATGTCCATGTGGTAGTTTGTATCATCATCCTGCAGTTTTGGAGAATATTATTGATAATTACATCTAAAAAAATTGTGAAAGCAAGATTTGCAGGTGAAGAATAAAGTCAAGAGCGCTAATAAGGAAACCAGACAAAAAGCCATCTCAATGTGAAGCTGAAACAGGAATATTAGTTTCATAGAACAAAAATATAGAATAACAGACCTTTTCAAACTGAATTGGTTTCATCCTGAAACCTGGTGGCTGATTTGCCCGACAACACTCTAACTTGACAATTAGATCATTAATAACAACTGTATCATCTATTGAAGAAGCAGACAGACTTGTAGCCTTCTCATCTGTCACTATTTTCGCATCTTTATTTGGCTGAAAATCAGGTACTATCACTCTATCAATAGCTTCAGCCAACTTCTTTGGGTCCTTCAACCAATCAGGGATGGGTATGCCAAACGTTTCAGCTCGCAGTATAGAAGCTGCCATCACAAAATGAAGATGACCTGGATCGGAAGTTGAGAACTGCAGCGGATGAGGGAATCTTTTAGGAGCAGACCAAAATGGAGCTCCAGTACTAGTGGGAGAATCCTCTGGGAATGTGTAAATCAACTGCTTCACCCGATTGGCAAAATAATCTTCAAACCTGTGACAGACACCCATGTTTAAGCAACATATATGAAATGGGTGCACTCACACCATACGATTAGAGTAATTATAGAAGAGTAAACAAAAAGTGAAATAAAAGACATACTTTAGGCGAGCCCATGTGATGCAATCTTCAAAGTTCTCACACTTCTCCCTGTCAAGGCACTGAAGAACACGCTCCAAGTTATCCCTTGCTTGAGCATCGCCAGCATTCCTCATTGCATTAGTATATTCACTTGGGTTGGACAGATATGCATTTACTTCAGCAGGAGTTTTCTCAAGCAAGCCCTCAAATTCAGATCGGGCCCATGTCAAGCAATGGTCAATGTTGTGTGGAAATGAGTGTACAGTACACATAGGTGCCTGTTTCTCAGGAGGATCTCTAGAAGCACCATAGTTTTCTGTCAGGTGGGGAATGACCATCTGGGTATTGCACTTTGCTCCTAGAGTTCCTGACTCAAGAAGAGGCTTTTGGAAATACAAGCACCTCTGATCGACATATAGCCTAGCGTTCACATTGTCTAGTGCATTAATCACAACACTCAAGTTCTCCCAAAATGTATCATCAAACACATTTTCAGTTTCAGGGCCAACACGATTTTGCAGCGCTTCAATATTCAGAGAAGGATTTATAGAAACAGCAGCTGATGCAGCAACTGTAGACTTAGCTTGTCCAATATTCCAATCACGGAAGAGGAATTGCCGGCTAAGGTTACTCTTCTCAATTACATCATCATCAGTAATTGTCAGCTTCCCCAGATTTCCACAAGAAACTCCCATGAGTGCAAGATTCTTTAAGAACTCACATCCCAAAGCACCAGATCCAACAACAAACAGTTTAGCTTCTTCTAATTTCTTCTGTAGCTTGGATCCAAAGACAGAGATTTGTGCATCATAACGGCTATTTACTGGTCTAAAATCATTGGGATCAACTGGTTCTGTAGGAAGTGATTCCACTGAGTCGAAGTAGAAATACTGCAGAAAGAGAAAGAGAGGTTCAAAACACAATCACTTACCCAAAATATAAGAGTAACCATCCCAATGTTCAGTAACACAGTTCATGACAAACTTTTTCCTCTTTCACTGAGAAAGAAAAAGGGCAGAGGAGCATCAGGATATGAAGTGTACTAGTGGAAATTCACAGCAGAAAACTGGGTATAAAATCAGCCAACTAATCATTGAACTGGGAGTGGTCATTGAAAGGAATTTCAAAATTCTGATATGACATGACATGCAATTCCATCAACGAGGAGAAATCACTCCACACCGATATTTTACATAGATTTGAGAGATTCAATCTATGCAATAACACTGCCTGACACCACAGCACGGCAACATTGCATATTGCATATTTTAACTAGTCCAAGCACAATTTGAAGCGTCATATCATATCCAACATATGTTGGACGCAATCACATAAAACATCCAAACAAACTATGCATACTGTTATAATTTACAGACCAGAATCTTAAACACACCACTCATGCAGCAGATGTTTACCAAAGGAAGGCAGAAGAACAGCCAAACCCCACAATTTGTACCCTAATTATACACTATGCCCATTAAAACTTTTATAACAAGGCTAATTACCTTCATTATAAGCAACAAATGACACAAATTATAACTGTATTGTCAGCTTATTCCATGTTCCCCCAGCTAAATGGATCCAAACACAATTAGATGGTCTTCCAACAGAGTTCATTTTACTTCCAACATGTAAAATGACCCAAACACCAAAGATCAGCACTACAGGATGAACACCCAAAAATCATACTAACCTGAAAAAGTGGATGAAACTTCCCTGAGCATGCTTTAACAACCTCTTGTCCAACAATACCACCAAACATAGCAGCCATCGGATTCAAAACTGCCCTAGCACCAAAGGCGAAGTGCCTCAGAAGTTTTGGGTTGATATCATCCAATTTCCCATCTCCCACACTCTCATTAATATTGCTGGCAATAGAAATAAGCTTCTGAGCATCATCCTCTGAACTGGCAACGGGGAAACGATGTGACTCACAGACAAACTTATCTAAGGCCTGGAATGCTAGGTGCAGTAGGGGCGGCCGGTCAAACTTGGAAAAATCACTAAGAAGAAAATCACCAGGGTCACTGAGTGATTCTCTCAGTGTCTTAAATTTCAATAACTTTGGTTGTTTCGCCTGTGTGACAATACCTCCTTTTACATAGGTACCGTAATTAGTAGTGTCTTCTTCAAGGGTAAAGGAATATGCTCTTGCATTTTTAATTTTCCTTGGTTTTCCATCATTCAACTCTGTCATACCGTGAACTTCAGAGAATACAACAAGATCTCCATCTTGAAATTCAAGCCTCTCATCATCAACACAGGATACTAGGGCGGGGTTGTCATTGCTAATTGATGCAATTATACCGGTATGGGGTTCCTCTCCATCCACATCAAAAACAGTGAATTCAGGCCCAAAATCACAGAATACGGAGCCAAAAAGACCTCTGACTTCAGATTTAATAAAAGCAATTGGAGGCTGATGACTGTGGCAGAAATCATTGAACTCAATAGCTTTCTCAAGGCTAATATCAGTGAAAACAACAGCCTGTAAATAAGAATAAATCCCGTTGAAATACATCTATTTTTGCACATCACCAGACAAACTATGCATTTTTATGCACAGTTAGAATATAAAAACGTGTACAACTTGAGCAGTACCAGATAAACATGATATATGTCTATATGGAACTAAGGTCAAGAAAATACAAATTCAAAGTTTATTCCACCAGCAGATATCAAACAGCAGGGCAATAGAACATGACTGTTACTCGTAGGTGACAAACACATCAATTAATACCATGGTATCAGGACAGTTAGTCAAATTGCTACCTTTCTTTCCAACATGTTAAAAAGTCCGAACCATCTTCATATTATTAGATTTATACATGCCACAAGCTGAAATGGCTTGTTGGTGCTTTGTCTAAAGCTAAATTGCTAAGCTACTGAGAACAAACATTTTCTGGGATAAAAGCACTAATGCCCCTGCTTGTACAAATGGATGCTTAATGTTTAAAAATAGTAAACTAGCCATGTAATTAGTAGCGGGAAAAGAATGCTACAAATTATTGACTAGCAATCCATTATTAATTAGGACGAATGTTTAGCATGAGAAAGGTTCTATGAGTTCATGTTTTAAATGGATGACAGAATGATGCAGCACATAAAACAAGTGATTTCCCAATTGTCAACTATGGATACCCTTGAAATCCAAATAAGGCCAGAGACAGACTCGATTAATTGATACATAGAACATAGTCATATAAGTGCTCTTAATGGTACAAAATGAGTGAAAATAAATATGGGAATAGAATGGAAGGGATAAAGATGAACCTGGAAATTAGAAAGCTGCTCTTTTGTCAGATTAGTTTCCAAGCTCAACACAAGAACTGCATTGTTGAGCTCCTGCAACTTACTAACAGAAGCTGCTGCCCTGTTTTTACCAATATCATTCTCTGAAAACACAAAATTGCTAGACAGATCCCACAGCTCCACTTTCCCTTCATCATGAAGGGTGACAGATTTGACACCAGCAAGAACGAGATTCTTGGCTGCAGGTTTTAAACACACAAACTGAATACACTAACATGATTTGGTATTACAGAGCTAATGCCACAAAATGCATATAATCACAACAGAATGGTTCAAATAGCATTCAACTATTCATATACCAGCAATAAACCCCCTTGATTATTTAGCACAGAATTGAAGAGACTAAACACATATCAGATAATGTCATGGGATAATCGAGGTACTTCATCAGGGAGAGAAACACGGGATCAAGAAATGCAGTGCAGGCAAAAGAGGAAAACCCCCCAGGCGTACAAAACAAGTCAAGTGGATTGACTCAAAAAGACAACATAAATAGCTCCTTAGAAGCAGTGAATGGAGTTGCACATGAATGTGGTAATCAGATAATGAAATTAAAAACCTAATGGCTTATTTGGTACGCTGGAATTGATTTTGGTGGAAATGGAGATGGAGATGGAAATGAGGATGGAGATGGATTTAAATATAGGGAAAAAATGAGGAGTCAAAAAATCAATTCCATGGAATTGAATACAATTCCATGGGTTACATCATGGAATTCATTTCCATCCATTTTGAATTCTATTTCCATTTCCAATTCCACCACCCAATTCCACCATACCAAACATAGGAAATGAATTCCATTTCCAATTCCACATCCCAATTCCATCATACCAAACATAACATAAGTTTGCAAGATTTGACATAAGCAGCTGGCGGCAAATGCCAGCATCATTGACCAGATGATAAGGTTATGAAAAAACTGAGTTGCACAACATTCTGCTCCACTTGATTTATCCAAGAAGAGGCAAGAGGGGACTAGGGACCAATACCGATCCGATAATTGACAAACAGGACTGTTTTATTTTAATGGAAGAAGTGGTATGATAGCTCAAAGGAAAAAAGAAAAACATTGCCTGCATTTTCCTAAAAGGTCTTGTAATCAACATAGCACTCTGGAGAATGTAGAATTGTTAAATGTTGCAGACGCGTAAAATCTAAATGTTAACGCGTAAAATCTAAATGTTAACAGAAATCCCCGTTTAATAATTAATGCATGCCAGAAGGAACACAAAAGCACACGGAAATCATGCATCCCATATCTGATTTTGAAAGCAATGACCATAGACGATGTATGTAAAAGCAATGGAAAGGTTCCAATGACTATACCAATCTCGATACCAAGACCCTGCATCCCGGAGACGAGGACATTAGACGCAAAGAGCTTCCTCATCGTGTCACGACCATACACAGCGAGCTGACGACTGTGCAGATCCTCATCAATATCCGGTGGATTGGAATCGCCCAAAGCCATGGTCGATGATCCTTCAGGCAAGTATCCGCTACTGTGGTTGTTGTTGTTGTTGCCGCAGCTGAAGCTCTGTTTGCTGTTATCTACTGTCGAATCGGCGGTATCAGCAGGTGAGGAGGCACCGAAACAGCCGATCCGATCCTTCTTTGGGAACGACGCAGCTTCTGTGTTGTTACTGTTCTCACTCTCTTCTTCTACAACCGCTCCTTCACAAGCTCTCTTTCTAGGAAGCATAAAGTGCAGTAAGCTGCCGAACAAGTGACGACACACAACCATCGAGAAAATCAACACAAGAACAAGAACAAGAACAGAACCAGTCAACAAGTAAATAACATCGTCATCAGCAACGAAGTGAGGACGATCAGAGACAAACCAGCAAAAGAATAACGGTGACAAAACAATAAACCCTAACCCCGCCTCCTCCCACACGATTCCAGAACAAAAACAAGAAGCAAATAAAACAAAGATTAAGCTAGGGGTGAAGAAAGGAACCCAAGCAACGTACCGATTTAAACGGAAGGAAAGAATGGAATATAATTGGAAGAGAGGAAACAGAAAGAAAGATGTAGAAGATTACTCTGATCGGTTTTCTCTGATTCTTTATCCTTCAGTCTGGGGTTTAAACTCTTTGGAAATGCAGAATCGCGATGAGTGGCGTTTATATTAGGGTCTGGGTCATGGCAAAGAGAAAGGGTCAGGGGCATTTATGGATTTCCATGCCCAAGCGTATAGGGTTTTGAAGGCTTTAGGACAAGTGCTGATTGGGGAGGTCGGGGATCGGTACCATTTCTATCCCTCGGCCTCTGCGAGAATTTTAGCCGAGAAGAGAGAAGCAAAAGCGCAAAAGAATCAGGGTGATAAATCTGGGACGTTGAACCAGGAGCCACGCGTCGTTTTGGCGCCATTGGGCTGTAACGATCTGACTTGGGTAGCAAGTATAGTTGCACTTGGATGATTTTGCGGCCCAATATGTCGCTAGCTCTTACGATCATAAGGCCGTTTAAGGGACCTTGAATAAGCGGCGAGAAAAGTGATTTTTTTTTTGTAGAAGTTATTTTGGAAAAGGAATTTTAAGTAGAAGTTAAAAGTGTAACGTGATTTATGTTTGGATTAGTGGTGGGAAAAGTGACTTTTTTAAAAAAGGAGAAAGCGTTTGGATAAACGTTGGAGAAGTGATTTTTGAAAATAAAAAATCAAAAAATAGAATAAATAAAAATATATGTAAATTAAATATTATTAAAAAGTAAAATTCTTCAAATAACTAATAATATCACATAACTAATTGAATAATAAAATCTATACAATTTGATCTTTAATTGTATCACGAACATAATTTAGGCATTGCTGCAAATATCTATGTTCAATTTATTTCCCATTCACTAATTAGAATATTAACTAACATCTTTTGCCAAAAAAAAGGCTCAAGACACATCCTCTTTAGCACATAGTGAAAATAATTCATACAAATCCTAACATTAAGAAGTGATCAACATTTCATTGATTTCCTTAAAATAAAATCTCCAGCAAAAAGTGCTCAACATTTCATTTCATTACAATCTTAGACACTAGCATTACCGCACTAATTTCCGTTCTCAACCAAAACAGAATCCATGGGCAAAAATAAATAATAAAAATAAAAGGATACAGATGAGTAATGGGTAGTGGGAGTCTGTTGGTGAATAAGAGCTACAGAGGAGTGAGGAAGAGGCCGTGGGGGAGGTGATCAGCAGAGATACGTGACAGAATCGGGCGGTGCCATCACTGGCTGGGTACATTCAACACAGCGGAGGAGGTCGTCCGCGCGTACGACGCGACCGCGAGGCGACTGAGAGGCGCCAAGGCAAGGACCAACTTCGAAATACCTTCGGTGCTGCCATTGTCGTCACCTTCATCGTCTTCAAATTCGAGCTCAAAAGTGAAAAGCAAAGGGAAGGGTAGGAGAAGAATAACAAGAAGTGATGTGTGGTTAACTCTGTTGCTCAATTGTTCAGCGTAGTTCCTGAGATTGGAAGAATTGGTCAGTGATATATTGCTCCAGCTGGAATAAATGGCTTCATGCTCCAACTGTATGAACCTTAGGTGGAAGACTGCACGCTCAACGCTGGCAAAAGTAGCTCTGATCCTCCTTCTGTAAGAAGGAGCGTTTGGGGTAGAAGGCCTTCTGGACCACCGCCGAGCCAAACATTCCTAATTTTAACCGCTGCCCATTTTGCTCTCGCACCGCTCCTTTTCCTCCCACAATGCCTTGCCAAACGCACGCTAAGACAAACTGCCAACCGGGGAAAAAAAAGAATGCATTGTGAGACGGGTTGATTCCAATACCCGGGTAAAACCTTGACCGTTGACCCGCAAGAAGCGAATGTGAAGAATTTGATAGCCCGTTTGGGAAAGTGATGAAGAAGTGATTTCATACAAGTCGAAATAAATATATAAAGAAGATTATCTCGATTTACTGAAAAACAATGTTGAACATAAAAAAACTTATCCAAACAGTCTTTGAGTCATGTTTAATTGCATTGTACTGATGGAGACTTGCCATACTTTGAAATTAACCTGACTCAATTTAGTTCATTTAACTCAAATGGATTAGATGGGCATGCCATTTATTTAAAATACATAGGTAGAAAAATGATAGGCTCCCATCTTTTACTCTCGGTTTGGAATTTTATAGATTGATGTGAAATTTTATATACAGAAAGATGATTTTGAACAATTCATACCAAAAATTTTATTTTGAACATACATGTACATGTGAGTATGAGCTTACTGCTTCCCAATGGGCGGTGGCCAAAAAAATTCCAAACAAAACTAGAGTGAAGCTCCCGCTATCTTGCATATGGTTATCATATGTACATTTTAAGATTAAGAATTTTTTTTCTTAAACAGAAATTACCGCTGCTTTTAATTCTTGTTTTTTTGGTGTGTTGCTTTTAATTCTTACATGTACATATACAGTTATAAATATACTTTAAATTTTAGGTGGGAAGGACACGTCGCCCAAATCTTTTACGCGTCTTTGTTACAAAAAATTAAAAAAAATCCAAATAACTTTTTTTAAGTATTTCTGCGTAATTCAAAATAAATGTTTTACGTTGTTTTTTCTAATTGATTTTTGGAGTTTGACAAGCACCACACGTGGTCATGCTCCCGCCTCCAGAGTTGAGTAGGGAAGAGCAACATGCGGGTTGGGCAGCCCATGCCCCAACCTATAACCTGTCTGTTTAAAATTTTACGGGTACAAGTTAGCATGTACTCTGTGCCTCAACCTATTTAAATCTTCTTAAATGGGCTACAAATAAATGGCTAGTTTTTGCGGGTAATGGGCAATCCATTTATTTTGAATGCCGCTGTCATATGCTTCTGAGTCCCACGTCCAAGCTGCCATCATCTACTCGAAGCAATGCACCTGATCAAGCAACCTTCCTGGATGATCCGGGCATTAGTGGCTCGAATGGAACAGTTGCGAATGTGATCAACGGCGAAGTCGAAGCACTTAAGATAGTTGGAGATGGAGAGATAGTTTCTGCACTAAAAGATAGCATAAGCTTGCTGGGTTGTTCCCACTCACTGCCTGTGCCGTCGCGATGTGCTTGCTTTGAGTACTAATCTGAGCTTTCAGATTCTGATGATGATGAAGTATGGGCTAGGAGCAAATAATGTGGAAGATCCGAAGATTGTGGATGCGAAGGATTTTAGAAGGGAAGCTGTGGTATCGTGGTGCTTAATGGTTGAGATATTTTATGACTGCGGCTAGGGTAAATGACGTATTGAATAAGAGGGAACATTGGAATAAGAGGAAATTAAAAAAATAAATGTATATAAATAGGCGGGCACGGGAAGCCCGTTGGCATGCTCGTGGCCTGTCTCGTTTATTTTATTAAATGGGCAGCTTTTAGCCACTTGTAACGGATGGGTCCAATTTGGGAAATTCTCGCCGGGTCTGGACGGGTTACGCGAGCCATGTGTATTATGTTATCCCCTAGAGATGAAGAGACCTCGCTCAAATCAATGTGTTCGTTTGAAAAATCGTTAAGAGAATGCATTCTGTCCAGAATGCACTTATATTTGGATAAACATTGATATAAAGTACATTTATTCTGTCAGAAAGAAATGTTTTGCTTATAATATATTTTGAAAGAATGAGTTACCAAACGCTTTAGTCTGCAAGCTAAGCTTTTGAGTTTAAAATACATTTTGAACCTTAAAAAGTTGTTCTCACACACACAATATCAGGCTGGCTCCATGGTGGATCAAATAAGGGCTTGTTTGGAGAGCCTGTTTGTCACGAAAAATGCATTCCCACAGAGCTTCTCCTTCCCTAAAAAGGAGTTTATGTTTGGTAAACATGTTACAGGAATGTATTAAAGTACTCGTTCACATTTGGCAAAAGGAGGTTGACTTACTTTACTTCACCCACCCAACAGCACGAAGCGTGAACACCAGCCAGAGTCGTACGTCGTACGTTCTGATCGACGAGAAGGGCAAGGCAAGGCCAGACGATTTCGGTCTAGCATTGAGGGGACACGTGGAGGAAATCCGGGTGAAACGTATGCCACCGAAGGGAACGATGGAATACCTGGATCCATGCTACTTGGCGCTGGGGGACCTAAGCAAGAAGAGCGACGTGTTCAGCTTTGGGATCTTGCTGCTGGAGATAATAAGTGGCAGGAACACCATCAATTTGAATAACGGTCGACCTCCGTGGTCGACTAGGCCGTGTCATTGATAAAACATGGGGAATTCCTCGGAATCTGACCGGCGAATCGGGAGGCCGTCAGACATAACGGTTATAAGGCAACTGGGGACATTGGCGACGAAGTGCGTGAGGTCGACGGTAGAGAAGAGGCTGTTAATGTCTGAGGCGGTGGAGTGGCTTGAATAGGCGAGGAAGAAGATTGAGGCGACACCAATATGGAGGGGTCTTAGGGGGGGAGGAGGATAAGGAGGAATGGGACGAGGAAGTGATGGGAAGAATGGGGGGAGGAAGCAGGAAGAACGTGAAAGTGTCGAGCGTGGACGACGTAATGGAGCTAGAGAATGATGAGACTAGTGAAGGTTGCAATGGAGTTTGAAGGTCGAGATCAATATAATGCCAAATGGAAAGGTGGGGGCATTGCGATGAGGAGCCTCATAAACGGATCGAGGTCTATGTCCATGGAGGCTTTTGCAAAGTAGACTTTGCGTATTCAGACGAGACGCAAGAGGCCGAACAACCCCTTCAAGACCAGATTGATTAACGCCAGACTCTGTTTTTTTTGTATATTACCGGCACCTTCTTTCTCCTCTCCGGCTAGTACATATCCAAAGGAGGGGTGGCTGGGAGAAATGAGAAGGGTGGCGGAGGGAGGAGAGAGAGGGGAATATGAAAATATAAAATAATTATATTACAAAAAAATCATTTTGGTTAACCGTTTATTCAAACATAACTACATTTGACTAACGGTTTATCTAAACATAAATTTTATTCATTCTACCCAAAATCATTTCTATCAACCATCATTCTCCAACGGGATTCCAAAACAAGCATTTTAGCTACCAACGCAAGACGAAAAAATAAACGATTTTTTTTAAGGGAAGAAACAGTTATTAGGGGAAACGCCGAAAGTTCTCAAGTCTTTAGCATCGGCGACCACACCTTTGGAATTGCCAAGATCCAATCTTCTCCTTGTTCGTTCACGACTCAGTTTAGTGAAAATGTTTTGCTCGAATCAGTGAAAGGAAAAAAGAAAAAAGAAATTGACGGCATCGTGTTCTCTGGATATGATACACATCTAGCAACATTCTTAGATATTTCATGGCGTCCTCCAGTAATAGCAAAGTCGAAGCTGATGCTGATGACGAGGTTCTCGAAGAATCAGTAAGTTCTGGTGTTGAATATGACTATGACACTGAACGAAACCTGAACTTAACTTGAATGCAGGCATAATCAATCAGATCGAATGTTGACGTGATTAACTGATTTTTCCTTCAATGTTTGCTCATATTTTATGAAACGCGGATTGTCAACGTTTACGCTCTATCAATCTTAAATTATTCCGTGTACTTAATATTGATGCAGATTGAGCATTTTGATGACTTCACTCTTGCTTCTTCATGGGAAAGGTATTCGCGCGTCTAGTAGAAATTGTTCAGTTCTTGATAAGCATATCATGTTGCGCCGAACACATTAAGCTCTCATATCATTTACCGTATCGATTTTATAGGTTCATTTCCGAGATTGAGGCGGTTTGTCGCCTTTGGATGGCTGATGGCCCGAAGAATCTATTGGTAAGGTTGCTTGGTTTTAAAGTTTCACTGATCCATTGACACCTTTCCTCCCGCGGGGAGGAATGTACGCTATACACCAGTTTGTCCTTAGTGTGCGTCTAATACTACCCAGTCCCAGCAGTCTCTTGTTACCCCATGAGAATTCTCTCTTGAATTTTCATCCATTTTGACAATCATTTATATATATAGACAGAGCGATTACTATGTTTCTGGTTCTTGTTTTAGGTCCTTGAGGCTATTTGTGGTTTAAGTGTCTTACATGGACAGTTGAAGACCAAAAACTGGTTGAATTAACAGTGTTGACTTGTCTCCTCACACAACAGGCAACTGAGATTAAAGTGAGAATAATGAAATGGCCTTTTTCTACTGAATATAATTTAACTCGAATAAATTCAATGAATTACATTGGCAAGGATGAAATTTCTGACCACTTGGTCAAAGAGACTTTGTTACCATGTTAAGGATCAACTCTCCCAAAACCTCATGCTGTTTAGTGAAGGCCGAGAGTTAGCATTATTAATATGTCAGACATTACTACAATATGTTATTCTACCTGCTTACGTTATTCAATCTAAAACCTCTTTGTTTTTCTATTTTAAACCAATTTTTCTTGACATGATCTGGATCATCATGCTTCTTTATGATTTGTTAATTGTCACGTCGTCTTGAGATCTGGTCGGCGGAATGAGTGGCTTGTCACCTATAAAGTTTCATTTTTTTCCTCCATCGGAAGCCTATCTCATTTCCCTTTTTGACCTGGATGAAACTCTTTTAACTTGTAGGAAAAAGGAGCAGTTCTGCTGGAGTCTTTCAGCAATTTGTACAAGGTTAAATCTGAAATGAAGTATGCCATGAAAAGTTATTGCATGGAATACTATTTTGAGTCCAACCCTACCGGTAACTGTCATTATTATTTCTACGATTATTTTGACCATTGGGGATGGCGTAGGTCTGAGGCTATTTGTTGTAATTCCTTCTACCTTCACTTTTGGTTGACACAGGCAAAGCTGCGGAATGGAATTTTAATTTGCACGATCTGCAGTTGTGTTTTGGTGTAAAGGAGTTTTTGGTATGTTTTGATGTAAATCTTTCCTCTCAGAGGGGATTTAATGTTTACATTAATGAAACACTTCTTGTCTTGTGTAATGCCAGGTTATTGCTCCTCAAAGTGCAAGTGGTGTGGTGCTTGATGCACCAGAGGCCAGCAAGCTATTGAGTGCAATTGCAATTGCTCTATCAAATTGTTCAAGGTAACTATTGTTTCTTGATCTGTGATATTCAATGAAGTGTGAAAATATACAATAACTTACATCTATTAGTAGATCACATCACTTTCCCCATTTGAATTGGTAACTAAATGCTGCTTCACTTCAACATTGGGAGCATATCCTGCCTTTTGTTGCTTACAGTGGACCGGTAAATGTATTATTGAATAAAAAAATGTTAGATATATTTATTGAAAAAATGGATTTTTTAAATATCACAGTAATTAAAATATAGGTAACTTTAATTTCTCATTACGGTGGTTATTCAGTTTATGGCCAGCATTTGTTCCAGTTCATGATCCTTCTCGGAAAGCTTATATTGGAATTCAGAACTTGGGAACTGTATTTACAAGAAGATTTGAAGCAGACCGAATTGGTAGCCAGGTTCCCATTAAACTCATGCATTTGGAAGGGCTGTATGAATTATTTGTAGCTAAGTTTGTGGGTTCCTACTCCTAGCTGTTAAATTTGGTATTTGTTTTATTTTAGTTCCGTTATTCTGATTTGCACTAAACCCATATTTGATTCTGTAGGCTTACTCCACATTGGATCTGTCCATTCACTTTTTCAAAGTCCAATTTGCAATGAGGCTAACATACAGAACACTTCCTTATGATGACGATGATGATACCAAAGGCATTGACACTGGAGTTATAAAATCTGGAGAAAATCCTACTGGCGAAACCACCAACAGGACTCAGTGGGATGATAACTGTTCTTGGAGTGAGTGGTATTCTGCAGAAGATCCTGTGAGAGGTAAATCTGAAGAAACAGGAAATTATCGGCGGAATAGAATTAGGTTTAGATTCTTATTTGGATGCTGTTGTCAAATAGAATGAAAATAGTTTTTAAAGAATATAATTGACATTACGTCTACTTTATTCATTCATCATTTCTGTCCCTTCTCCCTGCCGGTTGGCTTTAAATTATTCACTTTCATTTGTCATTTTGGGAAGCCTTTTTGGTTGCCAATTCCATTTAATTTATGCATTGGCTGCATGCAGGATTTGAATTGACTGTAATATGGCCAGAGAAGATCGTTGAAAGTTCTATGGAAATGGCTGAGCTGGAAAATGCTTCACCTCATGAAGCTGAGAAATGGTTGATCGCTCCAAACTTCTCTCATAATTTGTAAGAAGCTCAATTGTTATGTGCACAACTAAAATTCCCATGATAAATAGTTCTTTCATGTGCTTCTTATGCTAGTAATTTTAGTGTGTCTGGTTGCAAAGTATATGATAGGCATTAATCAGATTTAGCATGTGATTCATATAGTTGATGAACCTCAGGCATAGTTAATTCACAAATATACCCATCCAGTATTTTGACATGATAAGTGTTCAGCTGACTTTGTGAAGGCAGATCCATCTATTAGTCTGCTGATTGCCATCCTAAACCAAGCATTTTCAATTTCTCTTTATCAAAGTGAATATTTGTTATGCTTATGGATGCATAGGTTCTATGCAAGGCTTCCCTTCCCTTTTGTAGAATGCAAGTCAGTGATGATTCATTTTTCTATTTTTAAGCATTAGTTGATGTTCCTTGAACAATTTCATGATTCGACAAATACATCAAAATCTTGTTTTATAATAGCAGGAATAAATAGGTATAGCCCATAATTTTTCATGCAGTCTCTTCTGCAATTCATAATTAAAGTTTAATCTGTTTCTTTTAAATAAATATATTTCTTTACTTATAGACTTGAAGGTTCCAAAGGGAATCGAATTGGATTTTCCTCCCAGCTTCACCTTCTGGTTGGAGCACTGGAAATGTCATTTGAGGCCCAATTTATGGAAGACTTTGTCTCAGGTTTAATTTTTTGGGGACATTCTTCATTTATTTTGCAGGCTTTGGGTTTTATTATTACTTGCTATTTGGTAATGCTATTAAATGATGATAGAGGCTCACCATTATCCTTTTTCCTGGCTTGTGGCAGCTGAAAATCCAGGCTTAGATAAATTAAAATCTTCAATGGTTATACCTTCACCAACCGTTATAGATCGTGTTATGAGAGAACTGTTTCATGAGGGTACTTGATTCTTCCACTCTATATATTTTGCCCTTCATTTTAATCTTATTCATATTTTTAGTCACAAATTATAATAGCATAGTGAATAAAACGAAATACTCCTATTAGTAAATTAGCTATTAAGAGCAATTTTCTTTTTATTTTCGATGAACGTGGATAAGAAATTATTAAATACAAGATAAAATTGGCATCGCACCTATTAAATAGAAAATGGTAGAAAATTGATTAAGGTGATTAGGACATATGCAAATGAGGCTGCTAGAGGTGCTAACGAGGAGAGTTGAACATGAAGGATATTTGATGAAAACTAGGGTTCAAAAAACCAGACCGGACTGATGGGAAAATGGTGAACCGGCCCTTTGTCCGGTCTGGTTTGATGCTTGAACAGAAAGGGGGAGTCAACCCAGTTCAGCTCAGTTCAAAGCCGTCAACCGGCGGAGTGACCAAGTTAGCTGGGTTACTATTTTGTTTGAAATAGCTCACTACGTCTCCTCCTTTATGCTCACCGCTGCGTCGAAGCAATCTTTTGTCGGCATTGCTACCTGCCACTGTGCAAAACTAAGGCACAGTATCACCTTCTGGACAACTTGCCTTCTCTTGGTCGCCAGATCATTGGTAGCTCCAACTGCTTGTCCCAGCAAAACAGAAGGGAAGAGAAAAATAAAGAGAGAAGAAGGGAAGTGAATCAGGAAGGGAAGAGAGAAAACTGAAAAGTTTGAAAACCAAAAATAAAAAAAATAAAAAGGACACAAGGAAAAGACTAAAGTGAGGAGACGTATGGGAAAAAAAGAAGGAAGGAAATGTATGCAGCTAATGTCTAGAGTGTCAGAAGAGAGAAAAGGAATCATACACTCATTACCAAGTTAACGAGTGTTAGTCTGTCACAGAGAGAGAGAGGTTGAGGGTGAGATGAATGTATTGTATATGGAAAAGTATTTTAGAGGACTCTCCCTCTTTTTATAAGTAATTGCTACTTAAATATCCCAAAATAAATTAACAGTTAAAATTAGTTAAAAGCAATGAAAGTGTAAGAATGTTAATATTTTAATATTATCAATTAAATATTATTATTTTAATATAGCCAGTTCGATCCCAATTTAAACCATTAACCCTTGAACCACTATCTTGACCTGTTTAATGCCCAGTCCAGTTTTTTAACCTTGGTCAAAACAGACTTGTTCTCCTCTGTTATTATTAAACTTCCAGAATGAGTCATAAACTTTGGCTGATGCCCTACACTTAATGATGCGAATGGAATTTCAAGAAAACGAATCATGATATATAATTTTAAGTTGCAGTTATACTATATACGTATGTATGCATGGTTTACCCAACTGCGAGGCTAAAAATGAGCCACACTTAACTTGGACAGGACATCAACACGGGAAACTTTCTCGTCTCCGTTCCTCAAATAACTTGTGCAGCAACATTTAAATTAACAAAACCGAAGAAAACTTCTGACAGAGGAAACCCTTTTCATTAATTTCTTTTTGGGAAAAACAACTACAATAATATGGCATATCATGCGGTACCTTTTGTTGCATGGAACAGACAATTCAAAAAAAAGAAGAAGAAAAAAGATTAGGCTGTGGTATTTCATAGGCCTACTTAATGAATGTAAGAGTATGATAGTGAGCATAAGTTGTCTAGATTTGATGTTCTACTTTTTCCTGTTTTGCCATAAATGCTGATGTAATGTGTGCAGGAGTTCAACTCACTGACTCTTTTGACAGTGAACATAAGACTTCTCGAGCTATAAAAGGCGCACCTCTTGAATCTCTTTTTGCTCAGTTCTGTTTACATTCTCTTTGGTTTGGCAACTGCAACATACGTGGTATGTACGAAATTGATTAGGGTTTTATTTGTTGTAAAATTGATAAAGAAGGTAGTTGCAACATTGATTGCCCATGAGCCATTGTCTAAGTGATATCTTGTCTGTGCTGTATTTTTTTACTTGTATGACTCAATTTTGGTCTGTAATGTCAGCTATTGCTGTGCTATGGATAGAATTTGTTCGGGAAGTTAGGTGGTGTTGGGAAGAGTCACAACCATTACCCCGAATGCCAGTAAATGGTACAATTGACCTTTCCACGTGTGTGATCAACCAGAAACTTCAGATGGTAATTCATGTTTATCATCGAAATTTCATTGGTGAAATATGCTCCTTTGCTAATTAGTAGCTTTCTATATTTTATATGAAGCTTTCTGATTAATTTTCTTTGTCTTCTGGAACGTTCTAATTATTCTTTTTTTTCAATTTGGAGTGACCTGCTCTATAATTAATTAGTCTGTACAAAAATAAAGTTGTCAATCATTATGATTTGTTTTGCCCAAAAAAACATTATGATTTGAAAATGTGATATAATATTTAAGTGTACGTGACGCTTCCCTCACCCTAACACTAGTATTGATATTATCACAAAACTAAATTTCTGGAAGCCTCTACACCTGAATGAAGTTTTTATAATCAAAATGCAAAGATTTTTCTGAGATTGGCTACAATGTATTATTATTTAATATTATAGCATTCGAAGTTATAGCTGATAAGGCCAAGATGGTTCCTGCCATTTTCTGCTTTTCTATTCAGCTTGCAATATGCATTGAAAAGAAGCAGCAGTGGAATGAAGATTTTCAAGATTGTCTTGGAAGCGAGGACCATTCAGACTCAATGACTGAGGTCTCAAACTTATTTTTCTTATTTTCTTTATTTGTTGCACTGATTATTGTGTAACTAGTGATTTTTATATTGTTTTTTCTCATGACTCTGTTATTAAATGAGCTGCAGGATGAAAGTGTTGCTGGGGATGATTCATACACTATGCACAAACCCATAGAAAACTTTTCTGGCAAAGTTGACAGGTGAACTTAGCAAGTGAGAGCCAACTTGGTTATTTTTATCCAAATTTGGTAGATAAAACTTATCTTTGAATGTTCCCATACGGGAGAATAACTACCCTAGTACTTTTCTCTGTTGCATTTTAGTATAGCTTTTGCTTTTCAAATGACTGTTCTCAAAATAATTGATTTGTACCCCAGGGTAGAAGATTTTCCTGTACTTGCAGGTTGCAAACTGTTGGATTGTTTTGTTTCCATCACAGTCGTTGCATGACTATGATTTTCATGGTGCAGCTTTTCAATTGTTGATGATTCACATTCTTGTAAAAGAACAATAGCCAGAGATGGTGTAAAAACTGAAGATTTGGGCCTGCTGAATGATGAAAAATCTTCAGAAAGCGCCAGGAGAGGTTCAGCTGGCGTTATTGATTCTATGATGCTTCTGAAGTCATATCAAAGCATGCATACCCCATACACCCAGGTTTCTCCAACATATAGTTGCCATTCAAAGTGTCACTGTAATGTATCATTTCGCCATGTTTGTATGCTAAAATTTGCTTTGGATCTTATTTGGTATCATGCAGGAAGCACCGCTTATGACAGAAGACATGCATGAGGAGCGACTTCAAGCTGTTGAATCCTTTGGCGATTCATTTGTAAGCTTGAACTCTTATGCAATGTGTTAACGTACATTGTCTAGAAAATTCTTGTCATGCGCAGGCCTATCATATTTATTACACGGGAAAATGACTAGAACATTCTTGTAATGCGCAGACCTATCATAATTTTATCTTGACTGGATACTAAGTGATCAGATGTGGGAACCTATCGTTTACCTTGAACTTGATGAAGCTTAAAATTTATTTTGAATTTGGTTAATTCATGAAATGCTTATGTTGCAATTGACATGCTGTAGGATTCATACATATGTCATTTTCCAAGCATTTATTGTTACTAATTACAGAACAATTGCATATTATTCTTTTGCAGAATTTTTCTGCACAGCTGGAGAAAGAGATTTTAACTTCAGGTAATTTTAGTAATCATCAGAGTGTACAGTTATATGATTTGTGATGGGATATGTTGTCATGTAACCCTCATGGGGTGGCTATACTTATCTCCAATTTATTTTGCCATTTTTTGTCAAATTTCAAATTTTAAAATTACTTCGAGTATTAACTTTTTCCATCTGCCCCTCAAAATATCCTAAGTTCCAGCGAACAAGCTTAGCCAAGTAACAGCAATCTCTAAAAATCATTAAAAATGAAAATTTTATAACTAATGGAGAAGTAAAAACCATATCAAGATGACTTGATGTATCGTATCCTAACATCTTATCAGTCTTTCCTGTCTAAAATTCCTTGTACGTTTTTCCTCTCTCTCTCTCTGTTTTTTTTAAGTGAGCCGTCTAAATTCTTAGATGTTCAAGGAATTTATGAATTCTTGCCTCTAATCAAATCCAAAAAATTTTGAGTTCTTCATAACAAGTCAATTAGAAATATAGACCTAGAAATACAACATAAATAAATGACTTTAATGTGGTACTTCTCTTATCTTTTCCCGAGACAGAAGAATGGTGGCTGCAATGGCTGTGGCGGGCCATCACCTAGCGTTTTTGGGGCTTGCCACTTTCTGGCATTGATGATGACCCTATCTTTACTATTAGTTATGTATTTTCAATGCCTTTAACGTGCAAGTATAAACACATATTAGTCCTCTTGATACAATTACATATCTCTTCCCCGGCCTGCATTTACAATACCCATAGAGGCATTATCATCAAAAGTGAGTTGATTGAAATAACATTTTTGGTTTTTCTTTTTCCTCTTTGGATTATTGAGAGGGTACATTTATATATTCTCTGGTTGCCATACCTTCTGTTTCCTCTTTGGGGAAAATCTGGTTCATGATTTATAATGAATACCAAGAATTTATAGTACTAATGCTGCTAGAATAACTGACCCTAATTCGTTTTGATGATATTAGACATGTCAGCCTTTAAAGCAGCAAACCCAGATGCTGTTTTTGAAGACTTCATAAGGTGGCATTCACCTGGAGATTGGGAAGAGGATGAGCTTGAGGATAGTGTATCACAAAGTGGTGTTGGAATTGAGAAGTCCATAGATATCTGGCCTCCAAGAGGGCGACTTTCAAAGAGGATGTCTGAGCAAGGGAATCTTTGGAGAAAGATATGGGATGGTGCACCTGCTCTTCCTGCTTCTGAACAGAAGCCTCTTCTCGATCCAAATAGAGAGGGAGAAAAGGTAAGGCTTTTTCATGAAATGGATATTTTGCTTTGTATGTTAATGTTGTGCTATAGTGAAGCTGATTTTTGCAGTCTTACAGGAAATTTATCCTACGTAGTTCCTTTTTCTGTATGGTTCACTATCTTCATCTGGAAGCTATAGCAGCTTTGACCTATATCAATATGATTTTCTAGACTTTGGGCCAGACATGATTTCTGCGTCTTTTGTGAAATGCAGAAGATTATTTTTGCTTAGATACTTGCTACAACTAGTATTCATTAGAGTGGAAAAGGCACTAAATCATGATGCATAAGGAAATAAATCAAGGCAAAACTGAGATGATGGAGGAAACAGTAGGTTGACAAACAGAGCAATAAGAATTAATAGACCCAGGAGCAGAAATCATGGTATTGATTCTGGATTAATGCACGAATTTCCACACATTTACTTTTGGCAGTGAGATGGTGCATCTTTTAGGTTTCAGAAAAGTCAGTAGCTCCTATGTATTATATAATAACTCTGAGGATGCTCTGCTTGAGTTGAGACATGTTATTTCAATCTACATTGCTTTCAATGTGAGGAAAGAAAAGACATATTTGTAGAGATATTAAGGCTGCTTGACAATTAAGCTGTCTGCTCCCAATCACCCCTGTATCTTGTTCTCTCTTATTTCTTTAGCATCCTGATATTTCTAGGTTCTTCATTACCTGGAAACTCTACGGCCACATCAATTGCTTGAGCAAATGGTTTGTACTGCCTTCAGGGCAGCGGTTGACACACTAAATCAGACCAGTTATGGAGAGCTGCAACAGATGGGGAGGAAGGTGGATCAACTTTACCTTACCCTGGCATCTGGACTGAAGCCGTTGCAAGGTATCCATTCACTAGTTTCAGACTCTTATGTGGAAAAAGGTAATATTATTTAACTTACAGTTCCATTTTATTGCAGGGAATCGTCTGTCTGCAGATAGTGAAACTATTAACGACATAAGACGACTTTGTATTGTTTTTGAACATGTTGAGAAATTAGTGACCGTTGCTGCTTCTCTTCACCGTAAGCTTCTGCGGGCACCACGACTCTCTACAGAAATTTTTGGTGATTTCTACAACTTTTATAGTCCGAGAATGGGAACAGGCTTAACAGACGACTTTGTTAAGGTGAAATTCCTCTATGCCAGTTGGCTTAATTTGGTGGCTTAAAACTTCGGAGTCTCGTAGGAGTATGTAACAAATAATAAAGCTTATATATGAACCTCAGTACAGTGAGGTATTAGTCTCACATAACACGGAGGTGGAGATACCCTGGTAATTACCTAACAAAAAAAGCTTATATATATTATGTTTTAATTGTAGAACTTCTTTGCTAAACATCTAAAAAAACTTTCACATCTTGTCCGACACTAAGCCTTCTTGAGCATGGACTGACGTGTAAGTACTTCTCCATGCTATTTGCTTATTAGGAGTATGACAAGAAACTGGAACTAAGGAATCATGAGAAAGCGGTGGTGTCCAATATGTTCAGTCCTCCCACGGCCAATCAATCTTGGAGAAAAGTTTTAAGCATGGGCAATCTGCTCAACGGCCACGAACCAATCCTGAGGGAGATTATATTTACACTGTGTGATGAGGTGAACGGGAATCACTATGCAGCTCGTGACACTGGCGCTTCTCAAAATGAATTGAAGAGTTATCGGATGTATACATGTGGAACATCAAATGACCTCCGGGTAGCACTTTCTGTTGTCTCGTGTGATTGATTTATATTCATGGGTTGTTTTTGTTACAATTATTTTCATAAGGAATCGGCCTCTTTACTTGGTCCTCCTGTAAAGCGACTGCTGAAAATCTATTATCACCCATATTAAGCAGGTTGAATTAAACGAAAGTAACAAGTAAAATACATAAAACATTTGAGGAATAGATTCGATTGAAAAATGTGTCTAACAAGTTGATATGTTGATTAATAATTAACAAGGTCTATTTATTATTGAAGTGGGTAGACTGGATCTATGTTATAAATCTTCACCCTCTTTTCTAAACCCCAAATCCGAAAGGAGGAAAAAGGTCACGCTCCTCAGTTGACGTGCTGGCTGAGTTTCTCTCCACAAGGATTAAATTTGCTGACTCAAATTTGATAATTTATGAAAATATAAATTAAGTTAGAATGTTAAAGTTTTTATTTAAATAAATATGGAACTGTAGGGGAAGCAAATATACGTGGGGAATTTGCAGAGGATTATTATTTTCTTGGTCCTCCAATAAAGGGTCTGACTAGAATCTAATATTACCTCTCTCAAGCAGATGAAATCAAGCATAGGTAAATACATGAATATGTTAGGAATATATGTGATCTGATTTCATTTACACCTCACGTACTTGTTTGTATTAACATTTGAGAGACACAATTATATAAATCAAGATAAAACTTATTTCACATGTTAACTGGTACACAGTAAATTGTTTGAAAAACAATTTCTACAACTGATATAAACAGGCACATAAAATCGCAATCAAAGGGAAATAAATGAATTCTATTTTTCATCGAGCACATGCGTCCTTTTGTTCAAGTTAATCATATTCAATGCATTAGAGAACACAAGTGTGGATACTTTTCCTGAATTCGAATATCAGCTCGTTGCATTGTGAGGACATTTCGTTGAATCCCAGGCAAGTTCAGTCTCCACCATTGGCTGGATTGCCGTGAAAGTTTGCAATCTCATTCGTACAGTCTTGAAACGACAGAGCTTGTTTGGATGTAAGGTTAAAAATAGCTTTTACAGATTCCGAAGTAAAACTTAGGTTTTGGAGAATAGATTTTGGGAAATAGCTTTTATAGATTTCGAAGCAAAACCTAGGTTTTGAAAAGTGATTTATGTTTGGGAAGTTATTAGCTTTTACAGATTCCGAGGCAAAAAAGTGGGTAGGAAAGAGGAAAGTAAGAAAGAGAAAGAGAGAAAAGTAGGAAAGAGGAAAAAGTGGGAAAAAGAAAACCTGGTTTCAAACTGAAGTTTTGTAACCAAAATAGCTTTTAGAAAAAAAATTTTGCTTGGCCAAAACCTCGGTTTTGAAGTAAAACCTATATTTTGAAAACAAACCCAGATTTCAAAAATGATTTTCAAACTAGCCCTTATTGTGGTGTGATTCCCGTGCGAATCTTATTAAACAGGGAATATGTGCCATTGCGGCCCAACGATCTTAGACCGTGGAGGAGGAAAAGTTCAAAGGATTTTACCATTTTCAATTTAAATTTAAACTCCCAGCTATGGTCTAAGATTGCCTCTTGCTGATTGAATGATAGCCCATCATCCTCTCCAGTAGCTCGTGAGGTTTCGTTCATTGTATCCATTAATTCATCCAACTGATCAACAATTTTCCATGTTCGTTTTTAAAATGCTTATTATTACCATCATCAGAATTTTAAATAATGAACTTTTTGAAAGATGCATTCTAATTTCCTCCAAAACCCCAAATGGTGTACAGAAATAGAGACAAAATTTGAAGGTTGTGTTGTGTAGCTAGCTTGGGAAGTGAAGTGAAACTGATAATCATTATTAGATATATGGGAAAGTATAAGAGATTGCACGTTCGTGTGTGAAAGGGATCATTATTATTATTGTGTGGGAGAATAGTAACGTGCCTTTTCTTTTGGCGGATGCTTGTAGTATTGCGTCAAATATCATCATCTTACAGCCATTTTAACTTTTATTTTTCACTTTGCATGCGTTTCAAACTCACTGGTAATTGGGAAATCAGACTCTTCATTAATTAGATTCTCATGCAGGAGAAGCGTCCAATACTATGAGTCTGGTTTGATTACCATATCATCTTTATTGCTTATATAATTTTTTTAATAGAGTCCCATTCGACCAGAGACAATTTCATTCAAAGCACTTTCGAACACTAAACGTGCACACTTCTTTTAACAGAAATTCAAACTTTGATTCTATTTGTAAGATCATTCTATAACAAAAACACCTGTTTCATCATGAAGTTTGCCATATCATATGTCTATGCCATTTTCGATATTTGAACCACGATGCACGAACATGTATTTTTTTTTTAATAGTTTCACCAGATATGGTTATTTCAACTAATTTTATCCTTGCTACGGTGTTTGATTAAACGGCACTAGGACAGGCGTCATAAAGTCAGCTAGTTTACTGATTACTGTTAAATTGATCGGCCTAGCTAGGCTTTTAAAATTAGGCATATGGTTTATCAACGTTTCAAAATCTATCTAAATTATAACCTAACCCCCGAATAATTTCCAGTTTCGACAAGATTTATGTTTATATTTGATACATGCTTCGCATGAAACTTTAAACAAGATCATATGCATTTTTATTAAGGGAAAAAAGTGATTTAAAATTGAATTGTGAAAATATTGTGACCGTTAAGCAACACGTTTGCCACCCTTAAAAGCACTTTTAACGGTGTTTTTCGACAAAATGAGATAATCTCATCCATAAATTTACCTTAACTTGTGTAAAAGTACTTCTCCACCGCTTTAAAAAAAACCCATTATGATAAGTGGGAATTTTATCGAAAAATGAAAGCACTGTACACGAGTTTTCTTTCTTGATCCGTACTTCTTTCCATGGAAAATGTATTTTATGGATGCATAATATAAATTTCAGTCGTAATCAAGCGTCATTATATACTTGGCTTCCTATGGCTTTTATTACTTTCAAGGATGAATAATGAGAAGGAATCTTACCTGGCGGGGGCATCGTACTTATGAAAACTCGCGTCTGTGTGTGTGTGTTATAGTTGCTGTGACTGTGGGGTACTGAGATTGACAGCCACATTATCTTAAATACGTTAATCTGCGAACAAATCGAACCTATTCGATGAAGAATATGAACGAGCGGTGTCAGGCTTAACACATAGGATCGTATCTGATAAAATAACATTTCAAAATTTTTTTTGAAAGAATTACTTTAAAATCTTGCATTACGAATTAATTACTTTAAGGTTTTAAGAGGTTGTTAATAATAGCTACTTTATTTGTCAATGATATTCCTCAACTCGGATCAACCTGTTAGACTAGTAAATAGCTGAATCAGTCAGTTAATCGATCTGGTTAAGAGTTTTTTATAAGTGAAGCAAATTATATTTTATATTTTTTTTCCTTACCAAATCTAAAACAACACTGTTTTGAACATGAAAGGTAGCTTTGTTTTGCTAGACTGTATATGTGATTTACGCATGAATATTTTATATATTTGTCGATGACTGCTTTATTTTGCCTTCAGTTATGACTAATATGATTTAATTTGATGCGGATTTAAATCACTAACCTTTAACCACTCCCTGACAAACATTGCATGTGTTTGGACATTCCGTTGAGAGAAATGAGTTTACAGATTCCGAGGTATTTTACGAATTTCAAAAGGTTTTACAGATTTCGAAATGGTTTTTATGGATAATATATTCCATATATTTATTTCGATTTACGTAAAAATATTTCTCTACAACTTTCTCAAACAAGCACATAGTCATAACGTAGCGTTAACAATAGAATAATAACAGGGTTATTATGATTTTTGTGATAAAATTTCCAATGATTTTATTCTCGACAATGCATCAGAGGTGGGGTGAGGAATCACAGACCCACTCCTATTTTTTTAAAAAAGAAGAAAAATTGAATATAATCGTAACGTAGCGTTAACAATAGAATAATTGCAAGCAATTTAGAAAGGCTCTTACCATTCATATAGATAAATTCATGTGAAAACCGATTTGAAGAATATTGTTTAGCTGACAACTTGGTGTCCATATCGATTAGACTAATCCTTAAGCTCGAATAATGATTTAGTTCATGCCTGCCTATAATTATTTGTGGCTAATGGATAATTTAGGCCATACGATCTTCCCTATATGTCATAGCGATCAGGGAAAATAAAGAATATTCGACTCACCTCTTTTCAAACTTCGAAAATTCTCTTAAGGATTCTGGAACACTCGTTCAAATCCAACGTTGACAAGTTTGTATTGTTGTGATTTCCCAAATCTTGGACTTAGATTCTGAATTATCATCATGAGTTCTTCAGGACACGTTTCTGTTTTTTCATGAGTATTGCAGCATAGAAACCAGAAAAAGAAAATACTCGAGTAATGTTGTACTATAAAGTTATATATATACAGGTGACACCTCTTTTGATGAATCATATCTTACATACAATGCATCCGTTTTAGAACGCAGTAGAGAAGTACTTTTACGTGAGTCAAAATACATATATGAAAGAGATTATTTCATTTAACAAAAAACACTGTTAAATGTGTTTATGGAAAGTGAATAAACTTTTTTAAACAAACACGTTAACATGTTCCCCATGCTATACGCTGATGGATCAAAAGTAAAAGTCCCAATCCAATCTATTTATCTATGTCACACGTACGTCCATAAGTTTTCAAGTTGTTTGACTATTATGACTATTGTGAGATGTTATGATTAATGACTGATGATATTATGTCTTTTGTACATAAGTTCCAACCATATTCAAACTTCACAGGAAGTGATAATTATAATTTATTTGTAAGGAAAGGAACAAGACAAGAGACGAATTAATGAATGAGGATTATCTTGAAATTAATTAGCATAGTTAGTCCCTCACGTCAGTTTTATATAACTTAGCTTAATTAACAATCTAAGATTTGCGTAGTAGATTAGTTAACGCTAAACGTATTATCTTCAATTTCTGTATATATACATAAAAGATTTGGTTTGGGACTTGAGAGAATAATTAATATAAGTGATACAGTGAACTGCAACAGTACTACTTAATTTTCTAGAATATTAATCATTTTCAATCATTCATCATTGCTGGGACACTCCTTAATATGTGCGTGTATTGTTTTTTATTTAAAAGAGAGAGAGAAATAATATTATTAGAAATCAATTTTAAGGGAGATTCAGGGTATCTCCATTAATGAAAAGCTGATAGATAACGATAAAAGGACGAGGCTGTGGCGTCTACGATAGGGTGTAAACAGGAAATGTGATTGTTTGGGGATTTCTTTCTTCCAACAGTATAGATAAGTTGAGGTAAAATTATTTTAAAATTTATAAAAATCATCTTAAAATCCATAAAAACCATCTTGAAATCTATAAAATCATTTGGAAATCCGTAAACTCCTTCATCCAAACGGAACTCATTTCTCCCAACGGAATTCTCAAATACACACTATTTAGGGTTCCCATGATTGATAACATAATTAATTACCACTTCTGTTTCAACCTTTCATTATTTTTTTTTTCCTTTTTCTTTTCTTATTAATAATACGGTATTGTCGTATTAATCCTGCTTTCTCCCTCATTTCGATTATATTATCAGCGTAAATTTTGTGGGCTTTTAATTTTTATAGTGTAAATTTACCATTTATACGTAATATAAGGACTTAAGTAAGTATACTCTACGTTACTATTCATAAGCAAAGATAATAAAATCTATCTACAATGTCACACGAGCTACGTTTAAACTAAATATAACTCACCGACAACTTATTATTAAATACTACGGAAACTTAAAAACTTAGGATAGCTTATTATTAAATTTTAAATATTAGGAGAATTTTTTATA
>JANTPZ010000440.1:0-38184 GCA_025593235.1 Vachellia pachyceras | reverse complement strand
CGATCTATGGGACCAAAAAGATGTTTGAATTTGAAAATGTTTGGGGAAACGGTAACGGACAACTATTCTGGGGTCGGTTATCGGTTGGACTATAGTGGAAATTGCATATTTGAGAATGAGAAAGCCTTCCTCTACTTTTATTTAGTATTCAATTTGGTATTTTTATGTTTTTTTCGTAATTAAATATTTTAGTTATACTTTGTTAGTAATGTTAGCTCTTACGCAGTGGTTAATTGGCCTAATAAAACAAAATTACAAAAGTTACTAATAGTAAAAAAGAAAAATTAATAAATTAATTAAGATAGAAAATATACGGGTACCAAAATGAAAATTGAATAAAAGTATAGTTACCAACAAATGAATTTTCTCTTTAAGTTTTGGACAACTAACTGTAACCATTCAAGAAAAATAAAGGGAAAATGATATAATTGCTTGTTTGTTTTATGTTTTCTAGTTTTATAAAATTGTTTTGAAAAATAAGTTTTAAAAAGAAAAATAAAAAAACTCTGTTTGAATAATTTTTTAAAAAAATTACATTTAAAAATAAATATACTTATTATAAAAAAATAAATAAATATACTCAGGTTGAAGCTTCAAAGATAACTTGAGTTATTAAATGGATAAAAACCCATTAAATGGTTTCCTAATTTTCTCAAACAAAAACTAAAAGATGCAAAAATAAAAAGGAAAAGGTTAAAAAAATATTTAAGAAAATACTTTTAAAAATCAGATAAATTACTCAAATTCTAAATTGAGTCATTAAATTCAACAAATCCTAAATAAATTAGGCTACATGTCTCAAAATGGTGAAAATGGAATTTCAGAATTTGATAATTTTACATTACTCCTGATCATTACTACCATGATTTCTTTTGAGACAATTTTTTTCAATTAAATTGAATTGACCAACCCAACAAAAATTCATATATGAAATAAAAAGTCAAATATAAAGTGACACCTCCGCAATAAAGGGGATAAAATTTGTTAGGAAGAGCACAGTAAATATTAAATCTTCCATTCACATAATTAGTGCCGTTTAAATAAACCATTCTACTTGCATCTCTCTCCCTCGTGACCTAATCCACCCTCTCTCCACTTGTATGAGTAAGACACAGGTGGATTTTTATTTTGGTAAAAGTGAGACCGTATTATTGAAATGCAGAAACTAATTGGGATACATCCCATACAATCCCGTTTGAACAAAGCCATTAGATGTTTGGGGCATACATCTATTTGAGTAGAAAATGATAAGCCATCTTTAGCTAAAGCATCAGTTAAAGCATTACGCTAATGGGATATATGAGTAACTTGGACCTCCCAATCATTTGCAAGCAGTGTGATAATCTGCATGAATGCAAGATTTTCCTGCATCATTTTTTTAGCGAAAATCTAAAATTCAAGTCCCAACTAATGACGGTGTTTTTTTTTTTTGGCGTTCAAAAGAGGGCTAATAGCCCAAGCTAATGACGATGTTGATGCAACTCCTGAAGCTACCCCACGTTATAAAGTGGACACTGTCCTGCGAGATGAATGTAGCTCTCAACAGAAAAGCATGCCCAATAATACTTACTAAAGAAATGGACCGGTGGGTCATGTAGATGCCACGGAATTTAGAAACTAAGCCTCAATGTTCAAGACTTGAAAACAATTCCAATTCTCAAAAGAGATATATATATATAGAGAGAGAGAGAGATGGATGGGTGGATGTGTATATATATATAGATATCAGAACTAGTGCAACTGCATTACCTCTGTTGCATATATGACAGGCACAATAGATTGTATTGAACAAATTACTTTCTACAGGTCACATACATCATATGGGTCACTAATAGGTACATATATCACCACAATAGTGTAGGGTGAAGGCAATATTACAGTTCTCATATCACCTAAACTCCAAAAATGAATAAGCAATTCACCATATTTTACTATTAAAATTGTCATAGAAATTTCAGTTTACCCTTGGCTATAGATGACTTGGCATGCTCCATTTGGCATGAAGCCTTCTGAACACCAGTCAGGCCGGAACATGAGCCGCTGGCGCCCAGAGTAACCGCGAAGTAGAGGTAAACAGTACAGAGGAAGGTTAGTAAAGCAAGAGCAGTTAAGAGGAAGCGATGCCTCTGAACAAGTGTTGACCAGCTTCCCAATTCATCCTTTTGAAATTGCCTCCTGAAGGATGGTGATCTCCTGTGAGGAGAAGACAGAATGGTGTCAATAACCATGCTGCCTTCTGCACCAACCTTCCTCAACCCACCAGAAACTGGACGTCAAATCAAAACTTTAGTAAAAGGGTGGTTCCATACTTAAATATAAATGTGAATGGGTGAATTATTACAGTCAAAGCTTGCAATCATGAACATGCTGGCACTAAATATTAAGAGGGTGTTTGGATTGATTTATTATAAATGATTTTGCACTGAATACGATAAACTTGTAAGAGGATTATTGTCTCGTGAAGTGCAAAAGAGCTTTTTTATATTATATGGTGTCTAATGGAAGCACAATGGAGTTTCAGATCGCATATGCAGCAGACACTTGGAGCAAGAGAAATTAAAAACTCTTTAAATCATGGGACAGATAGTAAATGCAGAACCTAGTATCAACACAACAATAACTTTTTCACCAAATCCTTCAATAAAGAAAAGCCAAATGTTATATGCATTATCACAGCAGCTGGTTCTAACTTTTCAGAATACAGGTGTGCAGATATGTCAAGTTGCAAAACTACTCAGAATTTGAATAAAGTTTTATTCAATTCAACCCACCAAGCAAATATCAAAATGTAACAATCCAAAGAAAGTATAACTAAAATAATTTCCAAGATCCACACGGACAGTTTAATAAATCCTCCATCAACTAAAAAAATGGGAAAAGCAAAGTAGAAATCTTGGATGAAGGTTTTCCTATAGATAGAGGACTAGGGCAAGCCTTCAGACAAATTGATGATGAAACGAGAGACGAGCAAAGAGAGTCTTTGTTTCCATTTGGATCAAATATAAGGAACGAGATTTCAAACCCTGGTTCATTCAACAGCCATTAACAATTGAAAAGCAAGCAAAGCTTCACATTAAATTGTTCAAAAATTAGAGATCGCTATGGACACATGAAATAGCATATGATCCATCGCAAATTATCCTGTTTCAATTCCACTAAGAAAAAGATACGTACTAGATTAGCACAACAAATGTGGGAAAATCAAAGCTATATGCAAAAAAAATAATAATAATAATCAAGATTTGACGTTCCACCTTAAAAGGATCTCAGGATGCAATTAATTTCTCCAAGATTTCGTCACAATTATCAACGCATATTAAAATTATAATCTCAGAAATACACCAAACCGACCCAAAACAAAATCTTACCCATATCAGAAGACCGGATAAACAAACGAAAATCCCGAAATCCACATAATATAGGCCAAAACGAAGAACCCAGATAAATTAAAAGAGAGAGAGAGAGAAGAAAAAGGAAAGATCCAAACAGAAAAAAATGACAGCAGAAGGAAAAGGGGGAAAATTCGAAGACTGAAAAGCTCAGATCTGAAAACAGGGAAGAATGGGAACAGACAGTAGTGGAAAGGAAGAACAGAGCAGGTTGGATTGGGGGAACTTTGTGAAAGGCCGTATGTCTCGCGTGGGATAAAAAGTAGGAGCCTCGACGCTGTTACAGCAAACGCATTGAAAATTGTACAAAATGGGATTTTACCATAAATAAATTAAACACGGACATAGAAATGCGTGCGTGCGTGCGTCTGGTTCTCTCTGTAGAAACGGCAACTGATTGGTCGCTTATCGACCCTTTGGCAGCTTCGAAGAGTCGTTAAATGTAATCTAGGGGCCGTTTGGATCGAAGAATATATTTTAACGAATAGGAATGGAATGGAACGGAACGGAATTCTTTTGAGCAAAAAATGTTTGATAAAAATGGTTTAATAGAAAAAAAATTATGTTTGATTGGATTAAAATAGTGAAAAAATAGATAGAAAAATCTAAAAAATGACAATATTACATTTGTAGCAAAATATAAACATTATATTTAATAAAATTACCTTCAATAACGTTCAGATATCCGATTAAGCAAAAATGAAATATGATTAAGAGCTTAAATAACTTCTCTCTTAACTATGAACCACTTATAACGTGCATCTAGTTAAAGTTACAACAAATATACAACTTTAACTAAATGCACATTATTAAATATATGTATCACGCCTAAAGTTAAATTCACTCTATTCACATGTTTAATTACATGCGTGGTTACACAACATTTAAACAAATTCTCTTAATCATGATGTGTACATCACCTATATCTAGTCAAATTCTAAAAAATAATCAACATTGAAATAGTCTATTCACCCTTGTTTGAAGAAGCAAAATCACAACTCTTTCCCCTGTTTCTCCCTTCTCCGGCAAGTTTAGAACTCCCTACTTGGTTCTGAAAGCAACGTGATGAGAGGTCATTAATTTTAACACACGAGTTATCAGGGGCAAGGTGTCTTTTGCATTTTTCTATAGGCAATTGAAATTTAGTTCCTACCATTTTTAGTGAGAATAGAGGTTCCAACGTTTAAATGAAAATGACTTCCTACGGAAAGTTAATTTCCATCTTAGGGTTGTCCACCAAACAACCACCACCGGTGAAAAACTGGAATTTTCCATTTCCATTGACTCTTTTTCTTTGATCCAAATAAACCTAAAGTCTTTTAAGTTTTATTATATGTTTGGATTAAGTTAAAGTATACATTTATTCCTTCAAATTACATCTTTAATCACTTAAGTTTGAAAGAATACACTTTTAGTCCTTTTATCTTAACACAGTTAGTTTCATTTAACAAAAAAGTTGATTTAGCAAATTTAAATGGTAATTATGCAATTAAATGATAACAAAACATGATTAAATTTTAAAATATAAAAATGATTATGTTAAATAATTAAAATTTAAGCATATTTTATTACTATTTAACTGCAAAACCACCTTTTAAATTTAATGAGTCAACATTTTCCGTTAAAATAAACTAACGACATTAAGATAAAATAAAATGTACTTTTTGTTGATACCTTGTTTTGATGATAACAAAAACCTCAAATTATGGCAGGATTTGGAATATGGAATAATATTTTTGAAACTGTGTTAAAAATGTCAAAGGAGTTTTGAAACTCGAGTCACAGGTTTTGCAAACTCAAGTCCTATAACTGATTCTCAAAACTAGATATTGAAACTGGAAGTCTTGAAAAGAAGTTTTGTGATTTAGTTCAAGAACTCGAGTCCTAAGTTTTCAAAACTTGAAGTTCCATAACGTGCAAACAAAACTAGAAGTCAAAACTTGAGGTTCCAACTTCAAGTTTTCTCATCACGTTATAGAACTTGAGTTTCAGGATTCTCAAAACTCGAGTTTCACAACAGTGTCCCAGAACTTCGAGTCAAAACTTGAAGTTTCAACTTCGAGTTTTGCCATCATGTTATAGAACTCAAGTTCCATGTTTTTTCAGAACTCGAGTTCCACAACTGTCACTCAAGACTTGATTTCAAAACTGGAAGTTCTGCCTGGAAGTTTTCACACAACTTGAATCCCATACCTTGCAAAGTTTTTCTTAGTTCAAAAACTTGATTTTCAAACTCGAGTTTTCACTAAAAGTTTTCACCAACTCGAGTTCCTATTTTTCCAAACTCGAGTCTCGAAGTCTTTTTCATCTAAACAGTTTTAGAACTCGAGTCTTCACTTTCACAACCTGAAGTTTTACAACCGGACTCCAAAACCTGAAATCAAAACCTGAAGTTTTGTATAAAAGTTTTTCAACAGAGCCTCAGAACTTTCAAATAAAGGCTCAAGTTATGTCTGAGAGTTTCATTACAGGTTCTTTAATTTGATAAACTAGAACTTGAGTTATGGGGCAATGAAAACTCGAGTTCTCTCTTCTCTCTTTCTCTCTAACATGCTTCTGACACGGCCATTCCCACTGTCGTCAGATCATTACTCTTTCGTGCCAAAATAATTTAAATATTACCTAACCTCATAAATGTGCTTTAGTTCTTTCATTAAAACAGCCGAGGAAGTCTGAGGAATAAAGCCCAGCATTTATGACCCGCGACGCTGCCATTGAACGCATTAAATGAAACCATTAATGACAGATCAGAAACTCGGTGACTGTGTGTAACGGATAGGAGCTTCTTCCAACGGACATTAAGTTACTGAGTAACGGCTATTAAATTCTTACTCAGATATAAATGAAGAAGCAGTAAAGACAAAAAGCATAATGAAGAACGAACAAACCTGAGAACGCCATTACTGTCTTCTTGTCATCTTGTAAATTATTGTGAGCTTCATTAGTTGACTATCTACTCTTTCGGAGAGTTTATCTTGTCAACCTTTGTTGTATTCTTGTGAGATATTTAAGGTTGGGACCTTAGATTGGTTGGGTTGGAAAAGAGTCAGAAAACAGAGTACGTGAGACTCTGTTTTGTTGCTTGTTGTGAGGGAGAGTGAGAATCTCCTTGTAAGGGCAAGAGAGCCTTGTTTGTTGTTGATTAGTGAATTGGAAATCTTAGGAGAGTCATGAGGACTGGACGTAGGTCAGGAGGACCGAACCAGGATAAAGCTACTGTGTTTTCATTCTCTCTGTTCTCATCAGTGATTTCGTTTAATTTCTTCGATTAAGTTTCAATTTTTTAAAAACTGACCAATTCACCCCCTCTTGATCATATCTTGCACTAACAATTTTTACATTTAAAAGATCAAATTGACACTTGATATAAATTTAAATGTCCAAATGTATACTTTATTTGTTTGAATTAACTTTAGGAAAATAAAAAAAAATACAACATGAATCTCACAATGGTTTTTTTTTACCTGAATCTCACAATGGTTACATGAATATGGAAAATGATAGATTGGTGAGAGGGTAACAATTTGAGATTGTGAAATGTTAATGCTTTTACTAAATTACCCCTCTATTTGGAAAAGATAAAAAGAAAAAAGCCACCATCGCCAATGTTGGCAGGCAACTGGCCAGAGCTCCCGTCGATCGGGGCAAGAACTCTAGCATCAGTGGTCGCTATTTTTTTTAGCCCACGATTTTTTTAATATGGAGCTAAGGTGGTGGACCTTGGTTCCCAAAAGGTTTGATGACTATTGAATCACCAAACCTTATTGTTAGTGATTTTCCTTTTGTAATAATGTAATGTTTTATTTAGTGACTACACTATAACATGAATAACAATATTTGTAAATGTATTTTCCATTTGAATATCAACATTTACTAATACATTTAACATGCTTCAGATTTGGAGAAATTGAACTAATAATGTAAGGGTGTGAGAAACTGATTACATAAGTCAATTTTTATACGTAAGAATATAATGTTTTAATCATTCACTATATTTGAAACGTGAATAAAAACATTCATAATTATATTTACCATTTCAGTAACAACATTTACTGTCATATTTATCAATTTCACATTTGGAGAAAGACAACTAATTAGGATGAATTGTATACACTTATCAATTTTTACAAGAATGTGAAATTTTAATTATTGACTATACTTGTAACGTAAATGGAAAAATTCATAAAATTATTTTCCATTTAAATTAAAACATTCACTACCATACTTAACAAATTTTACATCTAAAAAATTCAACTAAATGATTGAGAATGTGGGAAATTGACGGCACTTGTTAATTTTTACAAAAAAAATGTAATGTTTTAATCATTTACTATACTTGTAAATCGAATAGCAATATCCGTAGTAGTAAATGTTATTATTGAAATTTTAATCGCCTTTACAAACGTCATTCGTATTACAAGTATTGCCAATGATTTAAATATTGCATTCTTGTAAAAATGACCAAGTGTAATTAATTTCTCACAATCTCACAATTAATTGAATTTCTCCAAATGTAAAGCTTATTCATTGTAGTAGTCAATGGTGTCATTGAAATAGTAAAAGCATTTATAAATGTTGTTATTGGTATTGCAAATATAGTGAATGATTAAAACATAGCATTCGTTCACCAAAAAAATTACATTCTTACTTGTAAAAATTGATAAATGTAGTCAATTTTGCATACCCTACATTATATTATTACATGTATTATATTAATAAAGAAGTTCAGTGGCCAAGTCTTCTGGGAATCAAGGTGGGGTGGGATCAAATCCCCACCTTGGCCCTAAATTCAAAAAAAAAATAATAGGGATACAAAAACGGCAACCACTAGTGCCGGTCTAGCTAAATAACTCTAATTAAAAGCCATAAGAGTACCACTCTAGCCTTGTTTACAGGGAAAAGATTATTTATTGTCTTGATTATAAGACATTATAAGAACTGTCATTAATTTTTTTATCATTATTTTCTTTTTTTTCCTATCATTAAATGTTAATGCATGTTATTTGGTTTCTAAATTATGTATATTGCATAAAGGCAAAACTAAAATTTATTTAATTTTTATATAAAGTTGATAAATTTTAAAGCTTTTCTTCGTTCAGTGTTTTGGAAAAAAATTGCATGTTCATTAACTAGTGTATACTATTTTACAATTATCTTACAGTCCTAATATCATTAGCTATTCAGTTCTTTCAACTTTTAAATTTCTTACAGGCACAGCCCAAGTTAGATTTGAATTTAGCTCAATTATCAAATATTCTCGTGCTGCAAAAAGTTACGCTACTTCATCCTCAATTTGTTGAATCACTATTTTTTATTAAGTGAAAGTAACGATGTTAATAATAAATAACTAAAAATGTATTTTTTAAATTTAAGATATTAAATTGAACTTAATGTAAATTTAATAACTAAATGCGGATTATGCAAAAAAATAAAATAAGAGGGAAAAGGCATAAATGTCATTTAATTATTTCATTAAGGTTCCCAACCACACCCCTGCTCGACGACGACGGCCAGAACCCCATCCAACAATCGGCTACTGACCATCGATGACCGATCATCTCATTCGTAAGTTTTGTTAAGGCATTACCCGCATTTTATTAGTGATTACTAACTTTCCTTTATCAAGAAACAAATGTGCACTTTTAACCAAGGTACAGGAAACTAGACTGGTAACTGAACCGGACAAAACAGTTGGTTAAAGGTCAGTGGGTCAGACCGGTGAGGAATAAAAAAATAAATTTTATCACACATTAACACAATCAAACTATCCAAAATTGAAAATTCCAAAAACTAAGTAGTAAATTCTATTATTAATAAAGTAACAATTACTAAACCAATCATATACTTATAGCTTATATATTCTCTGATATTATTTATAATTTTGAAATATTCATCCTAATAAAATATCAAAATATATATGGTAAGTGGTTCTGTTTTTTTTATTTTTTAACGTTCAAATTTGAAATTTTAAAATAATTCATCATTTTTTAAAAAACTAATTAAGAACTTGTTTGGATGTGATTTTGAAAATAGCTTTTACAGATTCCGAGGCAAAACTTAGGTTTTGGAGAATAGATTTTGCAAAATAACTTTTACAGATTCCGAGGCAAGACCTAGGTTTTGAAAAGTGATTTATGTTTGGGAAGTTATTAGCTTTTACGGATTTCGAGGCAAAAAAGTGTGCAGGAAAGAGGAAAGAGAAAGAATGAAAAGTCGAAAAGATGAAAGATGAAAAAGTATGAAAGAGAAAACCTAGATTTCAAACTGATGTTTTGTAACCAACATAGGTTTTGGAAAAAAAAACTTGCTTGAACAAAACCTCGGTTTTGAAACCAAACCTAGGTTTCAGAATGGGTTTCCAAACAAGCGCTAAAAGGAAGATGAATAGATGCAAACGCGACAGTAGGCCTCTGTGAGAAGGAATTCTTTTTTTTTTTTACATTTCAAATTAAAAAATTATTATATTGTTTTTTTAAAAGGAATTTTTTTAGAAAAAAGGAAAAAGGCCAACCCGGTCAACCCAATAACCCGATCGGGTTGACCAGGTTGATCCCGGTTTAACCCTAAACTGGAGTCAAACTGTCAACTGGATCGGACTAGAGGCCAGTTCGCCGATTTCCCGTCCAAACCAACAGGTCCGGTCCGGGTTCATGAACATTGCTTTTAACTCATTTATAAGTTTTTTAAGACATTCATCGCATTACATTATGTACTACCAACTTTCATTTACAATTTAATTTATTTTAGGAAGGAATATATCTTTTTATTTCTTTTACCAACAAGTTAATTTTATTTATTTAAGATTGTATTTTTTATGTAGAACCTATTTGTTCGCCTACCAACTTTATGATGGTAGTTTGGATCATTTCAATAGAATTGTTAAAATTACATGATTTTTAAAAATATTACATATACTTTTACATATTTCAAAATTTAATTGTACCAAACGCGGATGAAAAAATTTGTTATCAAATTTTCTCCTTAACCTTTTATTTTGAGTGTTGTTAATTTGTTTCTTGTTAATGTTATATTAAAAAAAAGGAGAAAACTTATGTACAATACTTGATATAATGAGTATCCAGTTCCCAATAGAAAAAAGACATATGTACCCTTTCTCTTCCTCGTTGTCAAGGCCTTCTTCCTCCTCTTCTTCATTCTCCCCATACACTACCACTGCTTTCCCTCTTTTCTCGCCTTCTTCTCCTTCTTCTTCTACGTCCTCTTCGTCGTCGTCATCAAATTCATCTTAATTCCTCGTCAAACCCGTCACTTTCTCAATATAAATAGCATCGTGTTTGTAGGGAGGAGGCTGGAGAATGAATGAAGGGTGGCTCCAACGTTTGAAGCAGAAGGTTGAAGTTGATTGGTGTGATGGCGTCAGCATGCGAGGGGAAGGGATAGTTCAGCACAGGTAGAAGGAGAAGGGATGGGTGCAGCGTACGTGCAGTGAGTGGGTTAATGGGTACAAATGGCTTTTTTCTATTGGAAACTAGATATTCAATATATTAAGTACTAGACCTAATTGTTTCTTGTTAGTTCCATAAGCCTTTCAAATACTGCCTCCCAGTCCAATTAACTATTTTATATAATTATATTTTATTTAAGTGTTGTTAATTTGTTTCTTATTTAATTATTTTCCTTTCAAATACTCCCTTCTAAACTTCAATTAACTATTTTATATAAGTTAAGAAAACTAATTAAAATTAGTTATTTCTGGTAAAATCTCAAACTTACTCTAAATAACAATTATTCGTTAGATATTTCCGTTTGTATAAAAAAAATAATTATTCGTTGGAGAAATTTAGTTAATTAGTAGAGAGATTTTAGTTAGTTAGAATATTAAGTAAAGAAATTAATATTTTAAAAATATGATATTATGAAATACGCTGGGGTTTTTAAAATGAAGACCCAAGGGATTAGTAGTCTAAAACTGAAAGTCCTAATTAAATCTGCCTAACAAAAGATATTAAATATATGTTTGGATTAATGATAGAAGTTACTTTTTTAACATAATTTAGAATAACAAATATATGAAAAGCGTTTCATCTTAACTTGCATAAACGTACTTTTATAACACTGTGTAAACAAAGCCTAAAGAGATGGTCAAATATTTGATGTTAGTAGTTTACTTCTGTCATGTGTTTTCTTTTAAATCATTTGGAGTTGAAATCTTCGTACACCTTATCGGTCAAAGATAATCTTCACTTACCTTTAAATTCAAAAAAAAAAAAAATTGTGTAGAATATAATCACTGTTTGTTATACAAGAAAGACAATAATGTGTTTGTTTGACTTAGCATCTACATGGTTTAAACGCACGCTTATCGTGTTTTTTTGGTAAAACGAGATAATCTCCTTCACATATGTATCTTAACTTACGTAAAAATATTTCTCTACCGCGTTCCTAAACGGGTCTAGTAACAATAAGCCATTTTAGTGAACAAATGTTAATCAAGTTAAGAGTTGGTTCATTTTGTATAAGAATGTAAGCTCAAATCTCGGCATCCATCTAAAAATTTTGTTAGTGGACGGTATGTAGAATTTCTGTAAACACTTTTTAAACTAGCAAACATATCCTGATCTTGTCAACCTACAAGACACAACTCACCTGAAATTTATTTATTTTTAAACCCAAAAAACATTTAGGCATTGTCATTCAATATGTATTTTGTAGCGGTTTGTGTTCGGATATAATTTTTATTCACTTTTTTCACAGTGCACACAAATTGAAACAAAACTCATCTTACATACTTATTCGACTTGCGTAAAAACACTTTTTCACTTTTTTTTTCTAGGAGAGAGATATGAGCATCAACAATATGGCCCCGTCAATCCCGGATAGCCATAATCTAGTTAGGTGAAATTGCTGAAAAATTCTAATACTTTTTTAGGGATATGGACAAAAGAAGGGGACCCTCTATTTGAGAGTTGAGACTTCCACTACCACTTGAAATGATTTGAGAAGTGTAAATTTACCGCAAACTGATATTTAGACCTCAACCTTTAAACACCTTAACCCTTGAACAAACTGATATATTGAAAATATTTGAGGGAAATTTATATCTTTAACACTTAAACTAATATATTTATAAGTTTCTTCAACTAATATACATGACTTATAAATTAACATATAATCCAATTATACATATAAATATTTTTAGAATATATATAATCTAAAGCAGGTTATTTAGATTTCTTAATCTCTTTAGATAAAATCAATCAAAACTCGTTATAAATTAGAGGTAGTATTTAAGAATTAAGAACTCTGCTTTATAAAACATATAGCAAAAGATTTGGAAAGTTCAGATTATTCTGAAAAGATCCAAAACCTCTATTTTTTGTCAGAAAACAAAAGAGAACAATGCCCAATAAGAATTTTTTTTCCTTTTTAACCGTCCTTGCTAAAAGAATGTTAAAACATTTCACTACTATGTTGAAACGTTATAATACCCTATAAAAGACAATTTTTAGTGTAAATCAGAGTTAGTATTCATAATTGTAGAGATCATTGAGACATAGAGAATATAATTTGTATTTTTTAATAATAAGAGTTGAAATAGTAAAGAGCTATAAAAATGCATAGGAAAAAACAGATCCATCATATTTTAAGTAAAAACGTTTATTATATTTTTCTAGCGCAAGAGTATGGGATATAATATGGTAAAGAACTTCACAACTTATAATATCCTTTCCAAACAAGGCATCATTAAAACCCCCCTGGAACCAAACACGCCCTAATCTAGATGATTGCATTTTAGGGAAAAACCTTACTGATAATATGCCAGTATTTGACATCTTTTGACCTTCTCAATAATTTTAGTATTAAGGATCTTTTAACTGTAAATTTTGCAAGGTTGAGTTCTCTTGTATGTGAATTTCCCTGAAGATATGGACACTAAGATCAAAATGAGGTAAAAAGGAAAAAAAATGGACGTGGCACCGTTGGAAGGTGGGAAAGTGAAAGCCCTCCAGTGGATCTGCTTTCCCTCTAACCAAATAAAGAGCAAATGGGTCTTCACTCTTCAGAGAGAGTGAGAAACTAGCAATTTAAGCATTATGACAGAAGAAATGGCAGAACAGTAATCATCTTACAGTTGGAACCTTACTTCCTCATTGAATATTGTTTGAAGAGCTTCTATAAAAATAATATCCTACAATCAATTGTAACAGTCCTTTTTTGTTTCAATGACTTGAATATGCCAATCCCAACCCAAACTCTCCCTTCAGAAATCCATCCCCCCTCCCTAAAAATAAAAAGCCAAAACAAAACAAAAATAATTCAATCCTCAAAATCTCCAGCATTCTCCAACAAATAGTTAGCTGCCAGCTGTTCATCCCGGTCACATGCCAAAAATGCCTCTATAACTGAGGCTCTATCAAATCCCAAGGCCTCAAGCTACAAATCATGAGTCAAAATTGATCAAAACATCTTAAGATTAAAAGTGGATATGAGAAGAGAATGTGTCAGACTTGATACAGTGCAGAGACTTACCCTTCCAATTGCTTCCTCCTCAGCTGGTGTCACATTGATGGAATGAGGCATGTCTAGCTCAGGCTGGTCAAATATGTCCCTGATACAAAGAAGAAGAATAAGTTTTTCAACTTCAACAGTTGAAGAACATGCAAAATCATGATGAGAGAATGAAGTTGATATGATATTATAATAACTAAGATGCAAGTTAGAATAATTAGTTGATTAATAGTCTACAAAAGAGAACAAGGGGTTATTGTAATATAGGGCATGGATGCATGGAATAAGATTTGAGTTTTCTCTTTTCATTTCCTCTGTGTCTCTCTTCTCAGTGATTTTTTTTGGACTTTGGATGGCAGGTGTGGCGCCTGAAGGTCGGTGGGGATCAAACCCAGACCTAGTGCCACAAAGGGACCAAAGGTCTCTGGCTTTCTCTCTCTGCCTCTCTTTACCCTCCCAAGTCCCAACCCTCTCTTTCTCTCTGCCGGGGAGTAAAGTGGGCCTGTTGCAGGTTGAGCCCGCCCCGCTTCTATAGGAGTTGGATTTCTCCAACCCAACCTGCCACCTTTTTTAATTTTTTTAAATTACCATAGCATTTTTTTCAACTTGGATTTGAAATATCTTTTTTATTTTTCAATACTTAAAAAGAAATATTCTTTTCATAAATTTAATTTATGAAAATACACCAAAGTTTGAATATAAAATATCTAATTCAAATTTTAGATAATACAACTTAAAGATATATAATACACTTTATAAGATTGAATTTAAACTAAATGTAAATCAATCGAATGATCAACCAACATTCAATATTAATTAAGTTTATATTATGATCAAAAGTTGTCTATATTTTTTTTTAAAAAAAGTGGGTTGGTGGGCTAACTCGCAGGTGTAGATCAAAAAGACCTTCATCCAAACAGGCCACCTTTTGGCCAACCCAACCTGTCATAGGTCTGAACTCATATTACCAACTCTTACCCACCCCCCCCCCCAAAAAAAAAAAGTCCTAGTCATACAAGAGAAGTCTTGAATGCAATATCTATCTTGTAAGTGCCTGGATTGGATATGCAGCTAGCATGTTGAAACAATACTTTCCCGTTAAGCATATGGCAAAGACTTTGACAGCCAACAATTGAAAAATATATCATGGAAAATATGATGATGGAGTCAAGAGAGGCTTGTAAAGACAATGATAACATATGCCCTATATAAACCTTCAACTGGTTCATTAATTAACTGGAGAAACTCAGCATGATGCTCTTGAATCATTCTTAAAAGATTGGGATTCTGCTTTCCCAGCTCCTGAAGCACAGGCTGCACTAGAAAGTGTCTTGATCAGTTCGAACTGACAAAAAACCAAAAATCACACGCGCATGTGCACATATAATTGAGAAAACAAATACCTGTAAGATTTGTGGATTGGAATGCACCATGGACTGCAATGCTTGAAACTGAAAAATAGATAAATATCCAAATACTTGAATAACTATCAAATCAAAGCAAGAAGTTGCATGAGAAAAACATATTATAAGCCAAATTTTTCCTAGGACCTGCCATCTACTAAGCATATCAGCAAAGAAAATATCATAACTTATACCATAATAAACTGCATTTGAGAGGAGAATGCTCCACCAAGGCCAACCAATCATTTCCCTCTCTTAACAATTTCTTCTTCCATATGTTTTTTTTTCAAAGGGAAATAATAAAATACACAATTCTGGTTATTTTGTACTTCCTAGATCTTCCTTCTATTTGAGCAAATGACCATTGGATCAAGTTTTATGTGTGCAAGTGCCATACATACACATGCAGAAAAAATGGTTTCGAGCATTAAGAAAACCACTGTTGACAAACAAGAAGCCCACCTGCGGATTGTTTCTAAGGAAGTCAAGAGATCCAAGTCCAGCATCAGCACCAAGTGCCTCCTGGATGAGTTTCAGGTCAAAATGAAACATAAATGTTAGCAACAAAATATGTAAACAACCAGAGATAACGACTTTTGATTATCTATTATATACTTAACGTTTTACCTGAGGAAACATGTTTAAGGGAGATGAGTTAGGTGCTCCAGGAGCAGCTCTGGCAGTAGCCTCACTTGTTTCAGTTGTCTGACCAACTGGTACAGCAATTTCTGTTGCTTCAGGAATTCCCTGCAGAGCAAAGTTGTTTAAATCCATAAGAGATAGGACACAACACAAAATGAGAACTTACACAGGAACATATTAGACATACAGAATACAAGTAATCTACAGCACGCTCTGGGTTATTAAAAGCAGCCCGAAGAGCACGACTAACTGTCTCTCTGTCCCAGTTACCACCACCCATGTCCATGATTTGTTGAATAGTCTGTTCAAGATTAGTACCGGCAACTAAATTGGAAGCAGCCTCCCCATAAGTATTTGTAGGTACACTGCAAAAATGAGATGGAACAAGTTAACAGCATGCATTAAAACAGGAAATGAAAGAATAGCACATAAATATGACTCAAATGCACAAAATTCTGATCTGAAACAGTATTGCACCAACCAATTATGATTTATGGGGTGAAATAATGCGCAGCAAACATAAACTGTGTGTGTGTTGTACATATCTTTTGAGCATGTGGAGATCTACGCTGCACCCCTCCGTCAGATAGCTTAAATGTATGAATGTGTATTTTCCAACAGTAAAATAACTTTTTTGATATATTAATTATTAAAAATGTAAATTCAGTCAATTTTAGACTAGCTCTTGAGCAACATTAACAAAAAGACTAGATATCTAGAATTAAACCCAAATAAATTTTCACTAATAAAATGTTAAATGTTTAATCAGGGAAGATTGATTTGTAAATCCAAATTATAAGAATTGTATGCATGACGCATGTCCAAATTGGAGTCAACACAGAGGCACACTAGGCTACACAGCACAAAAACTGAAGAGGGGCAAGGTTAATAATTGCAGCCACTGCACATAAACACTGAACATTTAGCTAGCATCACATCAATTGCAATTCAGTTGAAGAAACATCCATTCTTTAAAGATTAGCAGCCTATATATTACATAACAAGATTTATTGAATACAAACCTCAAGATCAAAGCAGTTTCAATTAAACATATATAAAGTGTCCAGGCTCCAGCTAAGTCATCATTGATTGAAAACAAGTAAGTAAGAAAAAATAATAAAAAATAAACTTTTTCATGCCACTTTAAATTTACTAGGAAATATTTAGGAAGAACTGTTTTTGTAGTCAAGCAATTTGATTTTCAATCTTTTTGCACACCAAAAAAAAAAAGGAAAAGGAATAAACAAAAGTTCTTTTTTTTCAGGTGTCAGAAAAAAATAAAATAACATTCAAGCCATAGTCAAAAATTGAATAAACATCCTGATACATTTTCATATTGCAATAACCTAATTGTTAGTATAGGAAAACGTTATACTTTGTTATTGTGACATCTGTGGCAGATGGTCTGTTGTTTGCATCCCTGCAAAACCAAATAAAAATAAGACGGAAAAAATTCCAGCTAATAAATAAAATTAAATAATTAGATCAACTAATGTCCAAATAAACTCACTGAGTTTGTACTGGTGGATTGGGCACTGAAGCGGAATTGGATGCTAGTACAGCTGTGGTTGTATCACTAGCAGGCTGCCATACACGTTCATATATAGGCAATCACAAGCTAAATAGAGAGAGAAACAAAAGAGAAACTTAATGCTTAAAAAAATAATTGCATGAGCAAAGAGAAGACCTGAGTGGATGAAGCCCCAGCTGATCTGGAGGTCTTATTCTGTAAATAGATAAGTAAAATGCCATATTATGGTAAATTAAGGGAAAAACAAATACAGAAAAGGCCAAAGCATAGTATTAGGGAATTAATGTGAGAACAGATATGAATTTATCAGATTTAAATAAATATCATAATATAAAATGCATGACCACATTTAATGCTTTCTAAACTCGTCATGGTAAAATCTTGGAAATGGTCACATGCGGAAATAGCTGAAGCAAACGGTACAGTAGTTTAGAAAGAGGGTGCACTAAATATAAAAACCAAGCATCCTTCATTATAAAATAGAAACACATAAGCCCCGCCAAAATGATTAACAAACAGAAACATCAACGAGAGATGTGAACAGAGTCAATTAAATAAAACCATCATTAATTATTAGTCAATTCGATTGGACACCCATAGAGAGGCAGTCACTAGCTTCTCATTTCAATTTATTTTTCCTCTCATGAGATTCAGATATCACTTGAACTTGCATGCACAAACTTAAAAGCCACAGATATATGAGTTAAAATAGGCATCCACAAGACCACTGGAGAAGACAATGAAACATTTATGAATCAGTGAGTGGGGAATATTTGGACAAACAAAATTGATTCATCCTGCTATCGCCCAAAAAAGAAGATTTACTTTGACTAGGCTACCATAATACCACAATGTTGTTGGTCCATCAACAGTTACATTCACAGAACAAAACTGGTATAAGGAACAAAATAAACTGATCAACTGGAATCAAATGCAAAAGTACAGAAAGCATACACATAACAAAACTGGTACAAGGAACAAAATAAACTGATCAACTGGAACCAAATGCAAAAGTACAGAAAGCATATAAAATTACAGTATTGTCCATAAAAAGGCTCATGAAGAAGGAAAGATACCTTGCTAAGCATTACAACAATGAATCCATCTTCAGAGACATCGTTCTCTGCTAGTGTAGTCTCATCTTTCAACACCTTGCCACCGTAAATCAGCAATTGCTGTCCACATGGGTAATTATCTTTTCCTTGTACATCTTCAATGTTCTTCTTAACTGCCATGACCTTCGGTGGACAAAAAAGTGCAATTTCAGATAACACAGACTAAGTTTCAAATGGTCCCTTCCACAATTACAAGCTACCACACAAAGGCCGGTGGTATGATTCAAACTTTGGTTTAGATGAACTATAAATAATAATAAATTAACATTGTGATGAGAATTCAAGATGAAATGGGCAAGGGAACATGAAATTAACAGAAACTCGTCCTTCGTAGTAAAGCTAACAGACATATTTCAGCGCCAACAAGGTTGCAGAATCACTCAACACATACAATGTCCTCAAAATAGTCCTACACAAAATAGGAAATTGATGCATATAATGCAAATGCAAGCTGAGTTAAAGACAAGACCGGTGAAAATTTAGTCTTTTTCTTCTGCACAGTTACAACTGCATTCCAAGGACAATAATTTAAAAAATATTGGAGGCAGAGTGATCCAACAGCAAAAATAGAGACAACTCTACTGACTTGAAATACTCAAGCTCAAAAATTTTAAAAACAAGAGAGTTGAATAAAAAAATCGAATAAACAACAGATGGAAGATCAGTTTATTGTTTCTTCATTGCAAATGTAATCGTTTCTAACGAAAACACAAGCAGCAAGATTGAGACCCAGAAGGGGAACACAGAAAAGAGGTGAAGTTGCAATGAGATGACGAACAGTGTCGGAGGGCTGGACCCCGATTTCGAAATTTTTTCCTTTCAAAGTCTTCACCGTGAGCTTCATGTCCGCGGGTTCTGAGAATGACACCGGCAACTGCAAAAACCCGACTAAAACTAGACCGGTTCGGAGGGAAACCCTAAGACTCGCACAGCTTCGCTTGTTGTAGCAGAGAAACGCAGGAATGACAAATTATTGATGTTCATCTTTTTCTTCTTTTTCCGTTTTCCCCTGAAAAATATTTAGCCATATATAGTATGACTTGCAAGCGCCTGAAAATCATGCATGCTTTTCCTTGGTATTTTAACATTTCAAAAAATCCAGAGATTCCAAGGGGGTCCAGCCTTCGATTAACAGTCAAGTCCGATTTTTTTGCTGCTTATAAAAAAAAAATAGATAAGCATCATGAATTTAAAGGAACATCATAAACTTTTTTTATAAGTTATTTTCATATACAAAAATACCCGTAAACTTTAAAATCTTAACAAAAATGATTACGAGTTTGTCTGGTTCCATTTTTCAGAACTAAGATTTGATTTTAAAACCTAGGTTTTACCCAAAAATATAAATTTTATCCAAGTACTCATATTTTTTTAGAAAAGCTATTTTGGATACAAAATCTCGTTTTAAAAGTTAAGTTTTGAAAAAGATGTTTTTTTTGTCAAATCATGTCATCTATTCTAATAAATTTTCTCTTTCCTACTTTTTTCTTTCTTTCTTTCTCTTTAATCTTTCCTACCTACTCTTTGTCTCGAAATCCGTAAAAACCAAAACTTCACAAACACAATCACCTTTTCAAAATCAAAGTTTTGGCTCGTAATCCGTAAAAGCTATTCTCCAAAACCTTAGTTTTCCTCAAAATCCGTAAAAGCTATTGTTACGTGTCATTTGTGTATTATGTTATGGAATTAGTTAGGTAACGGAATTAGTTAATTAGTTAAGTTGTTATCCGTGGCTCACGTGCTGTAGTAGTAAAGGAGCAGCAGTTGTATGCAAAGTCAAGCTAAGTCTATATATAGAGGCGGATGCGTGCGTATTCGTTTATGGAATTAATACAGTCAGTTCTTTTCTTCTTTCGCGTTTCTCTCTTTCATTCTCTCTTTTCTGCTTGGCCTGTACCAATTTGGTATCAGAGTCCATCTTCGGCGATGGCGCCGGAGACTCAATCCTCCGATAAGATCAACCACGTTGAATGCCATTTCGATTCTCTCTCAGCCATAGATGCTTCTCAGCAACTCTCATTCCTCTGTACAGCTTCGATCATGGCGATCCCATTGCTCTCGTTCTTCTCTTACTCCTCGCGTCCTCAGTGTCCATTGCAGTTTCTGGAGCTTCCCTGTTCGCAGCTTCTTCGGTTTCTTCTTCATCCACAGCTTCCACCATTCCTTTGCTCTCAAGCCCGTTCTCCGATGGTCCTCTCGTCCTCCTAGCGTCAATCTCTTCTGATCTCAGTTTTCAGCAACTCGCCTTTGAAACCAGGATAGAAATCTTGAGTCCAGGCCACTGCCTTAGTCTCACGCCTGATTCGATCAACCGAAACTCCAGTGGACCCTCTAGCACTGCTGCTAATGATCTTGAAGAAGCTCTCATTCTCGCCGGCTTCAAGAAAACTATATTCAAGAAGCTTTTAATCTTGCCGTCAATGATGTCCAAGCTCTGAACACACGCCGTCGTCTTTATCATACGTCGCATTTCCCACCTCTTTCTCCATCAGCGAAGAGCTGAGGTTCGTGTATCGAGTGGACGATATGGCACAGTCTCTTCGCCCAAGTCATTTGCATCTGATCTCGATCAACAGAAGAGCACTAGAGAGGATATTAAGAAGATCTTAAAGACTGATTTGATCAGCAGAAACTCTGAGTTCAGGGAGAAAAGTCCCACCGCCGTCACCCACGAAGAACTTGACGTCGAAGAGAGAAACCTCCTCTCTGTTGCCTGTTGGAAATTGTGCCCTGACGGCCAATCATTGTACCTCAGACATTATTTATTTTAATGTATTTTCTCTATTTAATTATCATAACTTTCGCATGTTTATTATGATAATTACATTCATGGGCAAATTATGAATATTGTCATAAATGTCCCTGGTCGGTTATCTGTGTGGGAACAAGGATAAAGTAAGACCAGTATGACTTTAATAAGGTATGGAGATACAAGTCAAAGTCGTAGGCACTTGTGAGAGTACAAAGTGCTGGACCGATCCGCTATGAGAAAGCTGCATGGATAATTAAGTTATTAGCTTATCTCATATGTAATCACGTCACAATGCCCTTTGACCTGAGATCATCATGGATTCCCATGAGAGTCGCTAAGTATTGACCTAGTCAAAAGTCTTTGATCGGGTGATGATAAAGGCTATAATCGGGCTGAGGGGTCTTTCATGCGGGAGGAATATGACTGATCAAGATGAGATTTGTCCCTTACATTAGTTGAGAGATATTACTGGGCCCTCGATGAGTGATTCTGAGAAATGTATGGTCATACTGTAGCGAAAAGGAGTTTTCGTTTCTTTGATCAGACCACTCAGGAATCAAGAAAGTAATGGTCGGGAATAGGAGAATGACATCACCCATGCCTCATCCTTAACCAAGATATCGTGTGACAAAAGGGACGTGATGTGATTGCATGAAAAGTTGCGTCGTGTTAACGATCCCCATATGATATGGGTAGGCGTAATGTCTTGCTAAAGACCGCTTGCGACTTGTGAGCTAATGTTGAGTTTAACCCACCGCCAACTTCATATGAGTCTACAAGGTCGCACGCAAGAACAGCCCAACAAGAGCTTTAATTCTATGGTATATTCAAATTTTATACATATACATATGAATTCGAAATGACAATAATATTATATGTTAGTATTTAATTTATTTGATAAATTAAATAACTAATATTAATATTAAGATTTAATTTATAAAGATAAATTAAACTCGTTGGCTCACTATTTAGATTAATTATATAGATATGATTTGATCAAATCAGATTAATTCAAATCAGAATTGCAAAATTTAAATTTCACATTTTGAATTTCCAATTTTGAATTTCAAGATTAATAAAGATTAATCTTGAATATCTTTTGAATTTCAAATTTCGAATTTCAAGATTGATAAAGATTAATCTTAAATATCTTTTGAATTTCGAATTTCAAATTTAATAAAGATTAATCTTGAATATCTTTTTGAGATTCGATTTTCAAGATTAATAAAGATTAATCTTCAATATCTTTTCAGATCTGAATTTGAATTTTAAAGATTAATTAAAAGATTAATCGCAGATTCTAGAAACTCTCCATGAGTTCTATAAATATTAGGATTCATGAACAAGAGAGGTATTCTATTCGAATCTGATTGTAAGCCACATAAACCCTAGATAGAGTGAGATGTAAGAGGCGCTAGCACACTGCGATTGTTGGGAACTGTTCACCTGGATACCGGTAGAGGGAGGCGATCAAAGAAACGTCGGCTCCTCGCGATCAAAATTAAGAACGCAAAAGGTTGTGGAACCTGAAGAGATCCAAACACAAGAAACGCTTCATATTCAAAATGTATAAGGTACGGCTCTATCTCCTTGATCTGAACGCCTTTGACAGATCCGTATTTGGGATTGGAAAATTTTAAATTCCGCTGCATGTATGTTCTAAAATCCCAACATTTCCTACAAAAAGTCATCGGTGCCCGATGTGCCTCCTGGCATATCATCTCCTCCATCGAGCAAAAGGAGGAGCGCCGCGGCAACAAGGATCATGTATCCACGATTCGTGATTACCAATCTACGATCGAGACTGAGCTCTCCAACATTTGCAATAGGATACTCAAGCTTCTTGATTCCCATCTTATTCCCTCCGCTTCTTCTGGGGAACCCAAGGCCTTTTACCTCAAGACGAAGGGTGATTCCCACAAGTACCTCGCTGAGTTCAAGATGGGAGCCAAGCGTAAGGAGGCTGCCGAGAGCACCATTACTGCATGCAAATCTGCTCGAGCTCCATCACCGAAGGTCTGCAGTAGAACTTAAGTTGAATTGATAATCTGGAGTACAACACCTATGAAGCTCTGGACTCTGCATGTGCATTCTGGATTCTTTCCTCTGTCAGGACATTGATACTACCGGAGCTAGTCCATCTTGAGACGGCATCACAAATCTGGTCCAAGTTGAATCACCTCACCAACCAGAAGAATGGAGAAATGAAAATGAGGGATTACTTGGTTTCCGTCAAAAACATGTGCAATCATCTAACCATGCTTGGAGAACATATACCAGGGGCATCTAGAACCAGTAAACCTGCAGGCTGCTACGAGTTCGAGCCGATCAGTTGGCAGCCCGCCAAATATCGGGTTGCACTGGCCCGAACAATATGACCCGTAGGCTGACAAGTTAGCCCATTTTTATTATTTTTTATTTCTATTTCCTAATACCTAAATGAAGTACCTGACCTGATCCCTATTCCCACACCACAGCTATAGCAGACACCATCCACACCCACAGAACATATCTCTCTCACTGCGAGGAGCCTTTCTCTTCCCTAACAAAAGCGAAAAATCTAAAATGACGCCCTTCTCTTCACTCAGCCACATACCTCGTGTGGTGCCATCGGCCGTCCAGCTGTAGTCTTGTACTCATCTTCCAGTTGACGTTGTCTTCCACAGACCTCGTGAGGCTTCGGCGTTCGAGCTTTTGTCATCTTCCACAGACCGTGTACTGAGGGGGAGCTAAGAGAAGAATAGAGGAGATCTGGAGGTGCGTTGGATGAAGCTGAAGCAAAGGGGATTGGTGAGTGGCGTCTATGCATCACAAGGAGGGACAAAGCGTGAATAAATAAGTGAATGAAGCAGCTGGCTTCAGTTCTGGAGATGACAAAAAATGGCTCTCTTCCTTTTTTATGTGTTGGTCATCCAAATCTTGTAGGTAATTTTATGGATGAACGATAGGAGCCAAGCGGCGATGTGTGTGAAGGCTGAAGTGTGTGAGTGTGAATGAATGAGTAGCGGCGGCACAATGAGGGAGAGGGATGAAGTTTCGTGTGTCAGTGAATGAATGCTATATTGCTAGGTGGCGTGATTGAGGGAGGCAACTGGAGTGTCTATATTGCTAGATGACGTGATTGAGAGGGAGTGTCAGGTTTGTAATAATGAATCCCTACCCTAGCCTAGTGGCAAAAATTTGAAATAATAAAAATATAATAAAATAAATAGATTATTTTTTTCAAATTTATTTTTATCCTAATTTCTTTCCATGTAAACATTATTGATTATTTTTTCTTTATTTCATGTTAAGACTTTGTCATTTCATTTTAAATGCATGTTCTTCATTGTATTTTTCACAAAGAAAAAATAGTAAAATGTAGATAAAAATTTAAAAAAACATGGTTGGCAGCCCGCTATGTCAGGCTCAGGCTGCCATATTGGCAGCTCGTCAAAAGTCGGGTTGCACAACTTAGCTCGCGGGTTGCGGCGGGCCAACCCGTTTTTCCGGTACTGGGGGCATCACAGATCTTACATGTCCTCAATGGCCTCACATCAGAGTTGGAACCAATTATTACTATCATACTCACCTCACAGACTTGTTTTGATCTCAATACAGTTACCATGATGCTGATTGCCTCTGAAGCTAGGCATCTCAACGGGATCGACAAGGCTCGCCGTGATCTTGCGCCCTCATACCAGCAGTTGGCTTTATTGGGTCAAGCCTGGTTAAATAGCTGTATTACCTCAAGGGTTTCATTTTGTTGTTTCTCTGCCTGATGGTCCATCCCGTGGGTATGTTGCTGAGATTTTTTGTGCTCATTTTCACCTTCCTAAGCTGGGACCTATAGGCGCTAATGGCCTCGCTGATCCAAGTGATCTCTTATTTCCTACAGCATGGTTTGAAGACAATACCTATCTTGGCTACACTATCATATAAAGGTTTAGTCATTTGGGACTAGTTTCCAAATTTGCAACAGTAGCTATCGTTCACGGTCAATTCCCAGCTTCTCCGTTTGCTGTGCTAGTCTCTCGCGCTGTCCTTGAGGACAAGGACATTCTTTAGGGGGGGAGTATTGTTACGTGTCATTTGTGTATTCTGTTATGGAATTAGTTAGGTAACAGAATTAGTTGAATTAGTTGAGTTGTTATCCGTGGCTCACATGCTGTAGTAGTAAAGGAGCAGCAGCTGTATGCATAGTCACGCTATGTCTATATATAGAGGCAGACGCATGCGTATTCGTTTATGGAATTAATACAGTCAGTTCTTTTCTTCTTTCACATTTCTCTCTTTCGTTCTCTCTTTTCTGCTTGGCCTGTACCAGCTATTCTGAAGAGGACTTCCAAACAAGCCCTAAATCTTTCTATTCCACACTTTGTAATAAAAAAATTATTTGGAAGTGTGGAATATTTCGCACAACCACTAAGATTAGGTAACATCCCTTACTTCTTATGGAAGAAGAAAATGACGAGTCCCACCATAAAAACTGAAGTACATTAAGTAATTTTAATTGTGGCTCCAATAAGCTTCTTGATGAGATGTAGTCAAGTAGTTACTAGGGGTAAGGTATTAAAACTTGAAGCCCAACCTAAAACCAATTGAGGTAGTGAATCAAAGATTAGTGAGTTAGATCAGATTTAACTTATGGGCTAAACTGATCGTATCAAAATACAATATTAAAATTATATATTTATTTTTACAATCTTTCAAAAGTTATAAAAAAAACAAAATAATGAAACACTAAAACATAGTTAGTGATCGTTTGATTTAAAAATCTATAGTGTAGTTTTCCAGAGTTAAAACTAAACCAACAAGCTAGTCCTAAAGGCTTCATGTGCGGCTTTGTGCTGCATTGCATCACTAGGAGCTTGAATTTTTGCAGCACCGCTATCTCAATGTGAGTCCCTCCCTCCCTCCCTCCCTCCTGTGTTTGTGGTTGTGGCTCTCAAATTTTGGATGTGTTTGGGAATTCCGTTGGGAGAAAGGAGTTTACAGATTCCGAGGTATTTTGCGGATTTCAAGATTCGAGATGGGTTTTATGGATTTCGAGATGGGTTTTACATATTTTGAGATGGTTTTGTTTCGGCTTGTGTTTACCGTTGGGGAAACAATGTTCCCAAACAAGCACTTAATTTGTTGTCGTAACGGTGATTATAAAGGGATAATGGAAATTGATACATTATTTTATTTAATCCTGGTTTTTATTGGTTTGCTTCTTTTATTCTCTTTTGGCCTTGAAAGATTTCAAAGAGGTTTAAAAGCTTGAGTGTGCAAAAACGAAAGGTAGAGCTACAAGAGAGAGCCTTCTTCAACCTTTGCAAAGTCAGTTTGATTTTTATTGGGGAGATTAAGAAAATAAATACTCTATTTAAAAATAGTTATTTTTGTATATAATTATATTATATACCAGTTTATAAATCAAGTAAATTATTTTGGAGAAAATGATAAATATAAATAATTTTAAGTAGTGTATTTAACTTCATTAATCTCTCCAATATAAAAGTCAATTAACTATTATATTAAGGATTTGGGGTAATACTAATTTTGGATTCTGTATTTTAATTTTAAAGTTATTTTGGTGGGGATTTCTCTTTTTCACCCTGAAAGGAAATAAAGATTTCATAAATTCACACGTGAGCACAATCACACCTATTAAAAGGAAAGATTTATAATGAAGAGTGAAATAGGAAAAATAAATGGAAATAAGACAGGCGTATGGGAAAATGACATTTAATGCAATTTTTTTTACAAGCAAACAAGTTTTTTTTTAATTTTTGTTTCCAAAATAAGAAACAAACTGACCCATAAATATGAGTGAGTAATAAGCACTATTTTTAAACAAGTCGGTTCAATTATATCATTAATAACGGCTTTCTTAAATGTTGAAAAATAAGTTGAAAAAGGCACGCCAGTAAGGTGCCACATGGGCTACACTTTTTGGATGTATATGGTAGGACATCGGACTATCAAGAAGACAAGTGTTGGTTTGATAACACATTTGTATGATGTTGCATGTAAATCAAAATAAAATTTGTCTCGTAATCCATAAAATTGTTCTTTCAACGGATTTTTAAACAAACACGGAAAAAGGTCGTTGGAGAGTTAGTTCCTGAAGAATGCAACACTGCAACCAGAAGGTTTTACACAGGATTGTTTTGATATTCCTAAGGTTGACTCTCCCTAATCCATTCGGGACTTTAGTCCCATTAGATGTAATATGATTTACAAGATTACAACAAAGATCATTGCGAATAGACTTAGACCAATTATGACGCAGGTGGTAGCTCCGAATCAGTGCAGCTTTGTTCAAGGTCGAGAAGCATCGGATAATATTATACTAGCGCAGGAGATCATGCGCCACTTAAAGAAACGGAGGGGTTTATGGCCATCAAGATCGACGTTGAGAAGGCGTACGATGGTGGTGTCAGGTGGGAGTTTAATGTTGATTGTCTGAGAGAACTTAATCTACCTAGCTTTATGCAGAAAGTAATCGAAGCTTGTATCCCTACTCCCTCAATGAAGCTAATGTGGAACGGAGAGGAGGCTGGCTCTATCAGACCATATAGGGTAGTGAGACAAGGCGATCCACTCTCGCCGTATCTGTTTGTACTCATAATGGAAAGGCTAGGGCACCTGATCCAATCAGCAGTTTCTAATGGAGAGTGTCGTCCCTTTCAGATAACGAATAGAGGAACAGTTGTGTCGCATTTATTTTCTGCCGATCGATGACCTCATCTTGTTTGCTGAAGCAGACTTGGAACAAGCAGCTATTATTAAGGTGACTGATCTGGATGATTTCTTTGATACTTCGGGACAGAAAATCAATGAAGCAAAGTCCAGAATTTTCTTTTCCAATAATGTGAGTCGTAGTAGAGCAAATGTTATTAAGAGATTTCCTGTGTTTCACTTCATGCTCAAACTTGGGTAAATATTTAGGGATGCCGCTAGCTACTACACGAGCATGTCACGAATGCTACCTACTGCTTTATCTTGGATGAAATGGATTCACGTCTATCAAGCTGGAAGGCTCATACCCTATCATTGTCAGGACGGCACACACGCTAGTCTCCTCAGTAGTTTCAGTCGTGCCTTCTCATGCAATGCAAGCGGTCCGGCTACTAAGCTCCACTTGCACAGAAATTGACAAACGATGCCGGAAGTTCTTATGGGGTAGTTCTTACTCAGCTCGTAAGGTTCACCTCGTATCTATTGGGACATGGTTTGTTGCAGAAAGGAGATGGGTGGCCTTGGATTACGTCAATCGGGTCTCTTAAACCGAGTTTACATGATAAAACTAGGGTGATCGAACTCTCATTGCACGTCCAGATCTGCTATGGGTTCGTATCATGCGAGAAAAATACAAAATGTGGGTCGGGGAAAATAACTAAGGTGGAAAGAGATAGCTTGGTGGCTAAGGTCCAGGCTTGTCTCACGCAGGGGCTAGCTTGCTGATCCGCTACGTCCCCAGGTAAGCTGCTCATATAGCTGTTGACTTCCAGCTCTGCTTCAGTCGCCAATGGAGGGCATGGCTGAGTTGCTATGACGTGAGATACTAGCTCCGTTTGGTAAGCCCGTTTGCACAACGGATGCGCTTACCGAGACACTTTTCCTTTCACATAAACTACCTCAGAATCTGTTTCCGTTTTCCCAACGGACTATCCAAACGGAGCCACTTACGTATGCTGTTTTACTTCTTTCTGCTATCAAGGGAAAAAAAAGTTTTACTCTGTTTAAAACATTAATTTTATAATTTGAAATAGTCTCAGATTTCAAATAAACAAAATATTTAAGAAATGGTCTCATAGAGAAAAATATTTAATGAAAGGTCACATTGACAACATGAGATCATTTTATTGACAATATATAGCATGTGCTGTGTTGACAACACCTCATGTTGTCAATGGGACCTCTCATTAAATATTTTTCTACATGAGACCATTCCTTAAATATTTTGCTTATTTGGGACCTGAGGCTAAATCTCCCTTATAATTTAATATAATTCTGTATCAATTTATTATTCAAGGGATATAGTTTAGAAATTGATAGATCAAAATCCTGAACAAATCACTCAGAAAAATCCTATAATTTAGAGCTTGTTTGGTTTCTCTTTCTAAAATCTAGGTTTGATTTCAAAAACCTGGGTTTTACCCTAAATCTAGTTTTTGTCCAAGTACTCACATTTGTCAGAAAAGTTATTTTGGATACAAAATCTCGAGGAAACCTACTTTCTGTTTCCTTTTCTTTCATCTTTTTAACTTACTTTTTGCCTAGGAATTAGTAAAAGTCAATGACTTCCCAAATACAATCGCAGAATCCGTAAAAGTTACTCTCTAAAATCTATTATTCAAAACTTAGATTTTACTTTAAAATCCGTAAAAACTATTCTCTAACAGAAATTCCAAACAAACCCGAGAGATAGATTTTAATAATTTTAACAAATCACTCAGAAAAGTCCAAAAGTAACCGAAATAAGAGAACCACTCTTGCCAATCACAGAACGTGAAAGTCACGTGCTAGTTCGTTGAGCTTGCCTTGCCAGCAATCACGTTAACGTTATAGAAGAAGCTCACGCTCCCCCTGTTTCTCCGATCTCTCTCACTCTGTTTCGCCCATCCGATATCTTCGCGACGGAAACTAAAATAAAATAAAATAGAATAAAAAATTAAATTAAATTTAAAAAAATTTCTCTCTCAGTTCCGATGCGTATACATATCTTCACGAGAAATCCGGGTTTTAGACGTAGGCGATAACCTCAACACGTACATCCTCATCACCCCGCATTCACTCACCGATAGTCTCTCTCTCTCTCTCTCTCTCTCTCTCTCAATAATCCTTCTTAGTACTTTGAATCCTTTGTGCTTTTTCTCATTGCTCGTGATTGAGATTTTTTTTTTTAACCTTTTAGCTAAAGTGTGATCACTTTTGTTTCGATCGAGTTTCCTGCGTTTCTTTCGGATTTGATACGGGATGAAGAAGAAGCATAATCACGTTGTGGAGGTGGAGAAGAAGAAGTATCCGATTGGTCCTGAGCATTATGAACTCTACGAGGAAATTGGCCGAGGTGTGAGTGCCACAGTTCATCGTGCTCTTTGTAAACCGTTCAATGAGACTGTTGCTATCAAGATTCTTGATTTTGAACGCGACAATGCTAACCTGGTAATCTCCTTGAGACCTATATGGTAACTCATTCAATCATTTTGATGACTTGTTAATTCATTTCTTGACTTTCTTTTTGTTAGAAATCAATTTCATTAATGAAATTTGTTCTTTGTTTAATGAATGATTAATAAAAAAAGATGGAATACTGATTATGGAAAAACAATTCGTGTTTTACTGCAACAATTTTAAAGAAGGAAAACTGTATCTGGCCATACAGCCGCTTGGGTTGTCAGAACATTTCTTTCTGGATCCCGTTCTAGCTGGTTGGAGAAAGTTCAAAGGTTGCCAATTAATTATCTAGTACTCTAGGACTTGGGCATTAGACTTTTCTTTCCTTTTTTTGGGGTCTTGCATGGCTTTAAATTTCTTACATGTTAATTTGCCTACCCTCCAAACTTATAAATTGTTGCATAAAGACACGCCTTTGTTAATTTTTTCCCCTTTTTGCAGAATAACATTTTTCGTGAAGCACAGACAATGAACTTAATTGACCACCCTAATGTCCTTAAATCACACTGCTCATTCGTTAGTGATCATAATCTGTGGTTTGTCATGCCATATATGGCTGGCGGTTCTTGTCTTCACATTTTAAAAGCCGATTACCCTGATGGTTTTGAGGAGGTTGTAATAGCCACAATATTGAAAGAGGTATTAAAGGGTTTAGAATATCTTCATCAGCAAGGGCATATACATCGAGATATCAAAGTGAGTACTGATGATTATGTTGTTTTTAATATTTCAACAGTAATTTCATACTCCACAAAAATCTGTAGATATATAGTCTCACATTCCTTCCCTTTCATCTGCTATAATGTCCTATAGGCTGGGAACATTCTAATTGATGGCCATGGGGCAATCAAGCTTGGAGATTTTGGTGTATCTGCTTGTCTTTTTGATTCTGGTGACAGGCAACGCACACGGAATACATTTGTGGGGACACCCTGCTGGTAAAAGTTTAAAGTTTATTTATTAATTTCATGATGATCAAAATCTGGGCTACTCAAATATGAATCTATTCCATTCTAAAAATATACACATTAGTCCTGTTCTCATTTTTTGTAAAAACATACCCTCCAGCAACCTAAAAATAGAATAATGAATTTACATTCAAGTATGCACCCAAAAAAGAAAGAAAGAATTTTCCCCATAAATTTTAATTACAAAAATTGTGCAGTAAAGTTAATGAAGGGTACTTTTGGTTAAAATATTCAAAATCGAACTAAAGAGTGGTGCAATTGCTTTAGGGGAAGCCAAAATAATTTCATCAAAACTTAGGGTAGATCTATCTAATTTCTCTTTTTTCCCTTGTAATTGAATAACTTATAATTTAGGTTTAATATTCTTGTTCCAGGATGGCACCTGAAGTCATGGAGCAACTGCATGGCTATGACTTCAAGTAAATATATTTTGATAGGACAATATCTTTTTCCTCCCTTTGTTGACGGAAAGCCTGATCTTGACATACAGCTGAAAATGGCTTTTCCTATTTGCAGGGCTGATATCTGGTCATTTGGCATAACTGCATTGGAGCTTGCCCATGGTCATGCTCCTTTCTCAAAGTATCCACCAATGAAGGTGTGGATTTTATCTTGTTTAAACATGATTGATGTGGCCAGAAGTTAATTTTGACGCGGTCTTTGACATAAACAGGTACTGTTGATGACAATGAATCATGGACCTCCTGGCCTCAATGACAAAAGGGATAAAAAGTTCTCTAGTGTCAGTTCTCAAAGAATATATTCCAATACTTTTTTATTTCTATATTTTGAACAAATAATCATCGTTGACTTCTTTCCTATTTTGATGACTTTATTCTTTGTTCTCAGTCATTTAAAGACATGATTGGTAGCTGTTTAGAGAAAGATCCTTCAAAACGACCTACTGCCCAAAAGTTGTTAAAGAACACATTCTTTAGGCAGGCTCGCTCAAATGATTATATTTCACGAAAAATTTTGGAGGGGAAACCTGCTTTAGGTGATCGCATTAAAGCCCTGAAGGTTCCAAATTTTCAAACTATCTTCTTTTTCGTACCTTGTCATTATGGAAATTATATTTATAGGGTGATTTTTCTATTGCAGATAAAAGAAGAAGCCATGCTTGCTCAAGAGAGAATGCCTCATGGGCGAATGGAACAAATATCTCAGGTAGATGAATTTGAACCTTATACCTAATGATTGCGTCCCTATTGTCACTCAAAAGTTATGTAGTTTTTGTGTGTGTGTAAATATATATTTTTATGCACTCCAGAAATTTAACTTGTACTGTATATTCCTAACAACTTTTCAGTCCCATTCCCTAAAAAGAAAAGAAAAGGAAGAAAGAACTAGTATCTTCATTCTTCTGTATTCACTTGAGAAACCCTACGCATACCCTACTGGCATATCTAAAAACCTGCTCCTGCTTAATTTTTTTTCAAGGTCAGGCAAATTCAAGCAGAAGTAGCATATATTTACTTGATTTATTCCAAGATATGTTATTTTGGAAACATGAAGTTACGAATGATTAGATTAAATGGTTTTTTTTTGTTTCTTATTCTTGTCTGCTAGTTATCACATTACGAGCTGTTAACAAGGATTTTTTTATCCTCTGCAGAATGAATACAAGCGAGGAATTAGTGGCTGGAACTTCAATCTTGATGATATGAAGGCTCAGGCTTCATTGGTGTGCAAGATTTCAGAATCTGTTGTTCCTCACAATGCACGTGTAGCCCTTGAAGCAATAGAATTCCTAACCATACTTTCATTTTCTTTTTGTAGATCGAGGACTCTGACAACCCCATAGATGATAATATAGGATGCTCAAATTCCTTTTCTACACTTGATGAACATAACAGGCCATCATCTAGTCAAAACCAAAACCCCTCTCAAATTGCAGATATGGTATTTACCATTCATTTTCTGTACAATAGAGCACATGTACTGTATAACACAATTCTTCCTTTTTTCCCTGTTTTATTCGCCCTTTCCATAAATAACAATCAAACAATTTTTCTTCTTATTTGAGTAGCTGCTAATGTTTGTTGGCCACTGCTTCACAGGACAACACTGATGAGATGCAAAATATATCAGCTTCCATCCCCCTAGATGACTCCACACTAAATGGCACCAAGTATGTTTTCTAGCATGTATTCTCACATCTAGTTATTTCTGTTTCTGCATATTACTCTTAATGTGGGAACTTTTGAGAGTAAAGTTGTAGGCTAACACTTGTATCCGAATGGTTTGGGAAATTTCCTTTGGCTTAAAAGACATAATCTATGGCAAATTTATCAAAAAAAGGGATTTATGAATTTCATCCAATTATTGTCATGTTTTGCCATTCCAGGTTAAAATGTGAGGATCATGATTCTAGCATCGCCAGCTCAAGCCACAGGCAGGACATTTCACGAGACTCTTCATCGCTTCTTGATAATCTCGTTGATCCTAACATGGATGAAATATCTAATAGGGAGAACAGTGGGAGGACTGTAGAGGGCACAGCTATTGATTCCCATCTTGGTAGATTTTCAATCAGTGTCTCCCAAGAAGTTGCATCTCCATGTATTCTGGCAGAAAGGTAAATATACATTTTTACTGTTCGAATAGTGTGTTGACTTGTATATACCAATGTTAATTACTACGACGGCATAGCTTGGGTCCGTGGTAGTGATTTACAAGCTTGCTCTATCTGAAGATGGGTAGTATTCAATTTCAATTCAATTTCTTATGTGATCTAGAGCTTTTCCTTTTCAATTCAATTGATGAAAGTATATTACAAGTAAATGTTTGATTCGATGATAAATAAAGTAGAATTCCAAATTATTGTTGCCTATTTGTTGGGCTTACTAATTTAGCAAACCATAAGACACAAATATGCAGCAGGAACTTCCCCCCTGCTTTTTTCATGATTGTTATTAATTATTATATAACTACGAACTTTTAGGCATAATATACTACAGAAGGGGATCTGACACAATCCAGTGGAATTTGAATTGAAAAAAAAGTCAGAATACTGAGATTTTGGGTTCTAAAGTCATCATACTATTTAGTTGTACGCCTACTTTTGTCAGACATACCTTACTCCTCCTGAAGGTGGATGATAACTATTATTAGATTTCAGCATCTACTATTATTTGGTATAAAGAAGGTATGAAGAAAGAAACTGCTCAAAATTTCAAATAGCATCCAAATGATGCAACTGTTTGCTTAATATAATTTCATATTCAAATTTCTTAACTATGATATCTTATTTCATCTGTTGAACCTGTTTTATCATATTTTATCTATGATCCACAGCATGCATTAAATTTCATGAATAAATGATAGGGAGAAGCTGCAACATCAGCCACAGAACAACTTACACTGCATTGCAACCACAGTTCCACTAAGGAGGGATGATGCACATTCTGAACTTTCTTCTAAAGCTTCAAGATTCCCAGGTACATGCTTATGTTTCTTCTTTGTTCATGTACCTTGCTTGTCAACTTCAAGGATCATCACAAACAGTTCGCTTTGATGCCCTTTTGATGAATCTATCTATTATTGCAGTAGCTAGTTCTGATGACAATGATGAGAAAGTAAAGGTACAAGTTGTTCAGCAGAGAGGACGGTTTAAGGTTACATCTGAAAATGTTGACTTGGAAAAGGTGACCGATAACTCTGATATGGCTCACCCTTCTTTCTTCAAGACTAAATAAAGTTTTCCTTTCAGTCGAACCCATCCTCTCCTGTACTGCAAAAGGATCAGGCATGAAGGTTTGTAGTTGAGGTTTGCACCACTGTGAATCACCCACAAATTTAGCAGTTCTAATCCAAATCAATTTCCCTCACAAGCATGTGGCAAATAACTTATTTTATTTTATTTGTTTGGCTAAGGTATCAACGGTGATTGATTTGCATCTCTTGTTGTCTGATGAAAGTGTTCATAGTTGTGGGATTATTCATTAACTTATATATTTTGTACAAGTAAAAATATGTTATCTATCAATAATAAATTCAATATTAATCAGATAAAACACCTAGTTCCTGTGCATGCAGATGAGATGGTTTAATAGGTTATCATCTCCCACACAATCCAGCTTCTCTGCATTTACCTTTGTCAACCGAACCTTTTTGGTTTTAATTTCCCTTGATGAATTCTGAGAAGCTGACGGTTTTTTCTCAAAATGGATCTTCATTCTCCACCTATGGCATATGGCTCTTGACCCGCGTCGTCAGGCTATGTTTGGATGGAGGGAAAAGAGAGAGGAAATAGGTGAGAGGGGATACTAGGAAGGAAAATTTCCAAAAAAAAGTATTAAAAATCACTATTTCTGCGAGTTTTCTCTCCTAATTTTCTTCCCATCCAAACTAAACGTCAATGTCCACAAGTCATTTTGTTTTTCATCACTTTAACAAGTAACAGAACCTTCTAAATTTTAATGAAAGGAAATTACTGCTATTAGCTATATAGGTTCAAATGTGATTCCTTTATATCTGTCTGAATATCTTGGCTTTACACTTTTATATATTGTTTGGTACTTTTAAACATGTATTCCAAAGTCTTATATCTATCAATTTGCAGCTGACAGAGCATACAGTCCAGCATTGACTAATCATTCAGGAATAATTGGTGCTTATTGGGCTCAGTAACTAAAATTATATATTATTCTATTTGGGTGTACTTGTGTTTGACAGAACATTGAACAATATAGATAGCGGTAACACTAACTGATTTCTGGGGCGTCAAATTTTCACTTAGACTAGATTAAGAACACAGTTGGGCTAGTGTTAACATTAAATTGACTAATCACGTAGTAGTATTTGTTTGTTTTTCTCATCAGTTTGATCATCAGTCCATGTATTGGTTTTCTATGGGAAAATTGATCATAACATTTCATCTCTTGATGGAGCCAAAGCAACTCCAATACAGGTTTTAGCTTATTATAATTTTTATGGATTTATGGATGGAATAACAAAGATTTGTATATCTCATGCTTTGAGAATAATAAGTTTCTTAGAGAATCTGATATTTGAGATTATCTAATGCTTTAAGCTTTGGTCTTACTTTGATATGATGATATGTCCAATTTCTGTAGTTCCATTACTATTTTTGTTTCTTTTAATATTTTGCATTTGGACTCAACAAAATTTGGACTCACTCTTGTTTTACTTTTCTTCTGATTTATTGTTTGATCTTTTCCCACAGGGGAAGTAGAATATTGACATAATTATTACAATTGGTTATATCTTATTTGATATCAGAAAAGTTTCAATTCTTGATTTGTACATTCACATTTTATGAACTTCATCATTTGATTTGATTTTGTTCAATTTTATATTAGTTTATAATTTATTTAATCTATTAATACTCAAGATTAATTTATTATTTCATTTTGATTTTAATCTATGACTACCCAAGATGAAAAAATTATTTTTTATTTTAGTTTTTTAAAAATATTTTATAATAAAATTTAAATTAAAATTTATTTGTATATAATTTGTAGAAGCTATATTTTTATTTTTTATAGATTCCATTTTTTTGGAAATTTTGAATAAAGTTATAATGGACACTAAATATCAGGCCGGAAAAACTGGACACAGAAATGTTTATTTTCCATCCACCAAGTTAACAGTATTTTTATTCTAACAGCAGATTTCTTTAGATATATGTTTTCGAAGAAAAACCAAATTTTGCACTTTTGCGTCGTTTCCAAATTTGTAATTTCAAACTATTGTTTTTAAAATAATAGATATATATTATATGATTATGAGTGATGGAGAGGGAGAGAGAGTGAAATTTATAAAATGCGACAAATAAAAAAAAAGATAATTGGAATATTGCTGGTGGAGAAAGTATGTTTGACATAATGCTCTATGAATACGTAATTATGTCTCCTATTATAATTGGGCATATGGAGAGAGAAAAAATAATAAAAATGAATTTCTAGGATACAAGATTGATAAAAAATAATTAAAAGAAATTAAGTAATTATTCGATGGAAGAGAACATGGATTGACATGGACCGAGCAAGTGAGCAACTTAAGCTCATCCCGCAAAACGGCGTGTTTGGTTGCAAGCAAGATGAAGATGCCCAAATTAAACATTCTGTAACAGTGTTTTCAACCATCTGATTAGTAGACAATAGCTCTGTTTGGCAAGCCCGTTGGCACAACGGGTGCGCTTACCAAGACACTTTTCCTCTCACACAAACTACCTCAGAATCTGTATCCGTTTTCCCAACGGACTATCCAAACGGAGCCAATATGTTGATGTGGTTTAGAGCCGGGAAAATGGGTCCAGCCCGCGGGTTGAACCCGCCAACCCGCTGGCTAGGGTGGGTTCGGGCTGTCAAATGGCAGCCCATTTTCAAAACGGGCTCAGCCCGTTTGGCCAAACGGGTTGGCGGGCTGGCCCGCGGGTTGGCGGGCCAGCCCGTTTCCCAGCTGTGGTTACTATTGTTAGATTTCTAATGTTCCATTTGTATAATAAACCCCTCAAGTTTCAACCATTTGTATAATAACTTGGTCCCTGCACTTTCTGGAATTTAGTCCTTCGGGGGCTGAGTTATCATTTTACCATATATATATATATATATATATATATATAGTGTAAGAATTAACAAATTAGTTAGCTAAAATTTGAGGGACTATAGGTTGCTTGCTTCAAGTTGCACTTCGAAATATATATCCTTCTCTTCGTCTCTTGATTTGAGAAGATGAATGAACATGTGTGTGTGAGAGACTGACTGCAGGGGATCGATCCAAAGATCACAAACTCAATG